>CABHPR010105255.1:0-10113 GCA_902168415.1 Peromyscus melanophrys
CACGTGGCTACCCCCAGACACACCTGATGGCAGCCTCCTCCCCAGGGGGCTTTCACAGAAGGCAGGTCAGAGGCCAGCTTCACCGTGGATGAGAATCTGGTCCAAGGTCCAGCAATAACGGAGAGAAACGGGACAGCCGAGCACACGGAGGCTGGGCCAGATGGAGAAAGTAAGGGGCTTTGTTCTGACTCTCCTCGCAGATGTTGCAACTTGCCTTCTGCAGGGCAGCCAACTTTGCTGGGAGATCTGTTGTTCTAATCCGCCCAGCTGGGGTGACCTTTGAAACCTCTGGCTGCTACCACAGAGACACTCAGTGAAGTCCTGGGGAGCCCCGGGGTGGAAGCTCACAGGTTTTCACTTTGTTCGAATGCGAAGATGCGGACTCCAATCTGAGTGTAAAGCAACTGAAAAGACCCTGTCAGGCAGAGAATTGAGCCCCAGATGGGCTGGGCACTTCCCCAACTCCACATCTGGCCCTGACTGCCACTCTAACCCCTTGGTGCATCTGGCCTGGGATTACCACCAGCTCATGAGACATGTGCCTCCTGAGACCCAGCCCTTTCTTCCTTAAGCCAATGGAGCCCCACTTAGGATGCCTAGCACAGAAGGGACGGACGCTCAGAACTTAGGCTGAGCACTCACTCCTATGCTGGGACTGTAGGCAGGAACACAGCTGAGGGTGGAACTGAGCTCTCAGCAGCGTTCACGGGGTGTCCAGCATCACACAGTGCTGTTCTGTCCCAGTGAGCCTTAGGAGCTGGGCTCAGAGCACGTAATACCTCCATTTCTTCTGTGGACACCAAGGGAGGCCCCTAGTTCTGAGCTTAAGCCCTGTCGGGTGGGGGTGGATTCATAAGGGGCTGCAATGTCTCCACACCTAGGCCATCCTTAATCTCCCAGCTCTGTGGTCTCAAGGCTCCTTTATGTCCTTTAAAGTTATTAAGGACCCAAAGGCTGTTGTTTGTGCTACCGAGGTTTGGTGTATTTGATATTAAATTAAATAGTAATTCACATAAAAATATCAACAAGAAGTCTATGTGTTCATATTTTTCTTTTTGTGTGTCAGGGCTTTACTGTGTTGCTCAAGCTGGCCTCAAATTCCTGAGCTCACCACTTAAGAGTATTCCCTGCTCTGCTGGAAGACCTGTTCTGTTCCCAGCACCCACATCTGGCAGTTCACAACAGCCTGTAACTCCAGTCCCAGAGGATCTGATGCCCTCTTCTACCTCCTAAAGTACCAGAACACACATGGCATATATTCACACAAACACACACAAATAAAAGTAAAATAGAGAGAGAGAGCAAGACAGACAGACAGAGAGAGAGAGAGAGGGCTCCCTTCCTCCCAAGTAGCAGGGACCAAGTAACAGGCACACACTTCTGTGGCCAGCAATATAAATATTTTTGAAAGAAAAATTTATCTTCTGAAAAAATAGTTTAGGAAGAAGTTCAGTTCTGCTGTGTGTACACGGTGTATATACGGTCCTGGGCATGGAAATCTGGGCCTCACACATGCTGGGCAAATGCTATATCACTGAGCTGCATCCCAATCTTGCAAATTTCTCCTTTTGAATTTTTTTTATTATTGTTCCTGTATATATGTATGAGAGGTGCATTTATTATGTATATATGTATATATGTATGAGGGGTGCATTTATTAGGTATATATGTATGAGAGGGGCATTTATTATATATATATGTATGAGGGGGTGCATTTATTTTATACACACACACACACACACACACACACACACACACACACACATATATATATATATATATATGAGGGGGTGCATAAAAATGGTTGCATTGTGGAGGTCAGTGCTGTGGAGGTCACAGTCCTCTCCATTTACCTTGATGTACTTTCCACAGATGCAACTGAGGCTGTCAGGCTTCCTGGGCAAGCGCTTTAACCACTGAGCCGTCTTGACAGCTCGCCAATGTCTTTAACATCTGGCCTAATAATGGACACTTAGCTCTTTTCTTCTGTTTCTGCATCTTGTCTACTGTGACATCACAGTATCTGTAGCTGCTAGGAAACGCCATCGTATGGAGTGATAATAAAAGTACAAAAACAAATGTCACCCTACACAAAAATAATCTGGGCTCCTCACGAGGCTCAGGGCCTTCCCTGGTCACACTGTTAAGTCCCCAGATCATCCTTTAGAACCTTATTCCAGCTAATCTCCCAAGCTCTCTCTGGCACCATCTGCTCTCACTCCTGGCCTTCTTCAAACACCCAAGAATCAAGGGAAAAGTGGTTGTCTCTGAGCGGTGGTGTGCAGCTTTGAGGAACAAGTGAGGACAAGTGTAAATCAACCCCTGACTTCATTCTCTCTCTTCTTCAAGACCACAAACGTAATCAGTGTGACTAGAAAAAGAAGAAGCCTGAGAAGGGCACTATGGAAACAGCTTTCGATCCTTGGTCAAGATTCTGGATGATTGAGCACATGGAGATACCCCAAAACCTTTTTGCTAAAGAGGAAGAGATTTCTAGAAACCAAAGCTGCTCACAGAGAATGGAGGGAGTCCATCCCAAGCCTTCTCAAATTGGACTTCTGGTTATGAACCACGTGACTGGGAAGTTATTTTAAATTGGATAAAACCAGGGACAATATCTTAGCTAAAACCATGGAAGACGTATCTGAAGCCTGAGGGTTCCCTCAAGCACATGGAACGGCCCACGGCTTGAATGCTAGCTATAACCCTAAATTATTAGCACCATGGATCAGGAAGTGGGAGGGAATTCAAATGAAAAGCAGTCTTTAAATTTCTATACTTGAGTTAAAAAAAAAAAACAAATGCCCAGGAACAAAATTCCCGACCAGACACACTGCACAGACTTCTGGCCCCGCAAAGACAAGTCTGGGTCCTGCGACAGGCACACTTATTAAATCCTTGACATTGTCTTCATCCCATACATCATAGCTGGCAGACACGTAGAGGAGTGACCATTTAATTAACACCATCTGTGTCCCTAGTGGCAAGGAAGCCACACCAGAATAAAGGGCAACGCCTGCTTTCTTTAGTCAATGATGTATTGCCAATGTATGTTATTCCAACAACACAAAATACCTTCTAAACAAATGCATGTGTATTCCACAAATGAACAGAAATTTTTATTTTAAAAGTTTACTGTCACTCTTCTTATGCCAGCTAGTTCTATGCCAACTTGACACAAGCCAGAGTCATTGGGGGAAGAGGAACTTCAATGGAGAAAATACCCCCATCAAATCTGCCTGTGGGCAAGTCTGTAGCACATTTTCTTTATTGACGGCTAATGTGGGAGGGCCCAGCTCTCTGTGGGCAGGACCACCCCTAGTGGTGTCCATAAGCAACTTGGACCCAGGTCCATATGTTCCCAGGTGAAAATGTGCAAGGTTATCCTGCACTTGTCCCTCCCCACTGAGTTCTCCTCCAATCCACCAGACAGCTCCCTCCCCACAGCTTTGTGGGCCTTCTTCCTGGAACACACATGAAAGACACACAGCTGCCCACAGCCAAACCTATCAGCAGGGCAGAAGGCCACACTGGGCAGGACAAGCCATACATCCACATCTTTGGCAGAGAGCTACTTGGGGGTTGTCTTAAAAGGGGGTGTAATTCTCTCTCTCTCTCTCTCTCTCTCTCTCTCTCTCTCTCTCTCTCTCTCTCTCACACACACACACACACACACACACACACACACACACACTGATCTGACAAATACACATACCCACCTACACACTCTCACAGTGAGAATGGAACGGCCTGGCCTCCTGAAGTCACTCTCTTGCTGGGACTCCCACTTAACTTGGGGTTTAGTTAGAAAAGGTTGAGAAAAGCTTTCTGCAATTGAAGTCATATTGAATGAAACTAAAGCCTGAACCAGAAACCCTGGGTGTAGTTACATTTTTCCAATACACGTTCTAGCAGCAATCTTCATGTTCACACATTTCGTTAACACACATCACCTTACAGAAAGAAGTGTGGGGTGTCAAGTGTGTTTGCTGAGCTCCCACCATACCATCCCCTCCCCAATCCCATGTGCCCCCTCCATCCAGTCTATATCCTGTATTCTCACTGAAGCCCATGGGCTGAGCAATGCATTCCACAGGTAGGGCTATCATACCAGCCTCAGATCTGGGATGCCAGGAAAGAGACCAACACATGTGTGGAGCTGAGGAAGCCTTGAGTGAATGTGTGAAGGATGAATGAAGTGCTGAGTGAAAGTATAACACGGGCACAGCCATGTCAAGGACCCAATGCCTCAGACCCATGGGAGACTGTTGTCCACGGAGCCTAGCTAACTTCTCCCTGTGCCGCACATAATAAACACTTCTGATTTGGTGCCCTTCCGCCAGAGTGTACACAGCCCACCCGACCTCAGCTATTCTGTGTGTGTCTCTGTGTGTCATCCTTTCTCCATTCCCTCGATGGCCCTAATCAGGTCAGCTCCAAAGTCTCAAACATAAATGGTTCTTAATGGCCAGCTAAGGGAAAGCAGACACTTCCCCTGTTGCAGGACTAAGCACCCAAGTCAAGTGAAAAATCTCAAAAGCTTTAACTTGTGCATCTGTAGAATAAGGCTACCATTCACCCCTGAAGGGCTATGGTCACTGACAAGGATCAGCTACCGGTGTTATAAACAGAAACAAGGAGGAGAAATGTGGCCGGGTTCAGGAGGAAATGCCCCACAGGAGCAATCGGGAGCCAGAACCTGAGGGTTGGAGGACAGGAGAGTCAGCCACCTCCTGGTCATCATGGCCCCAGCCTAGACAGCTCTACCATCTGTACCATCTTCCTACCCCACTGCATCTGTGTCTCTAGGATGGGCCAGCTCACCACAGGAGACATGAGCAGCAGGAAAGGGCCCGGTTTGAGGAGCCAACCCAGAGTAAGACAAGTTATGGGGAAAACCAGAAGGGCAGGTGGAGCCTGGCCACCTGACTTCTGCTTGGGTCACCTTACAGGGTTCACAAGCCAGGATGCCAAATCACTCAGGCACTCCTGAAACTGGAGGCGCACCTGTGAGACACCAGCACGGGTCATGGAGACTGAAGACTGGCCCAGGGACAGGGCTGTCCCCCTTGCAGTTATCCCAGGTTCTCAGCCCACAGCCAACTTCCAGGTGAGTGCGACCCACGAGGCCTCCCTAGAGAAGGAAGGTGGGTGGAAGACAGGGAGACAGAGAACTCACAGCGACTGGTCTTTACCGAGCAGTTCCTGTGCGCCAGGCCTTAGACTAAGTTCTTACAGTTGACGTTGTTCATTCCACCCACCCCTCCGGGCAGGGACCGGAGTGGCCTCGAATGAAGGAAGGCATCGGGACATTATCACTTGTTTGCTAAGTAAATGGGATGCATTCCTTTTCTTGAAACCATTCCCTTCCTTCATTCTTGTTTGAAGAACTGACTACCAGAGGCAGAAAGGCTGGAAAAACACAAACAAAACCCCAGCCAATCCAGGATTGCGGGGAGCAACTCACTAGAGACTATGGACAGAGGCCCTAGGCAGAGATCCCCAGCTCCCAACACCCCAAGACGGTAGAATTATCAGGCGCCTAATCTGACCATTTTTTTTTTTTTTACTCATTATGTGTCACTGATTAGACAACAAGCACCACTCTCATTTTGTACGTCCGAGTGTCCTCTTAGCCCTCTAGAATGCAGCTGGGCTGCGGAATGTCAGGCAACGAGGGAACCTACATCGTTTAGTCCATTGCTGACCTTACAGACAAGGAAATGAGAGCCAACAGTGGAAGGAATAAGGACTGGAATAAGGATGGATTTAGAAGCCCTAGAGAACAGGGGCACTGCAATCCCAGGAGTCGAGTCTATACAGAACTGATCTGGGGGTGGGTACCTGGAAGAGCAGAAACTCGTAGGCTAAAGGATAGGCAAAAGGGAGTTTTGAAAAACACAGTCATCGAGTTGATGCAGACCAGGTGTAGATTGAGACTTGGTGGGGAGCGTCCCAGTGAGAACGGTGCTGTTTGCTAATACTACCAAAAGAGTTTTTACTTAAGGCTAACTACTGTTTCAATGACTTATGAAATGCTTTCCTAGTCAAATCTCAGTTCAGGCTGTTAGCACTGCATATTCCGTGAACGACAGTGTTCGCCACTCTGAAATACCTGAAGCGTTTGAATGCTCTTGTTACAAAGCTGCCTCATATTCTGTCTTAGAGTCATGAGGTGGATAACACTGGCTCATTGAACAAATGCCATTTTTAGAGAAAAAGACTTGACACTTGAAGTTCACAACATATTAAAATATTTTATCCTCAGGCGGCGGTGGTGGCGCACGCCTTTGATCCCAGCACTCGAGAGGCAGAGCCAGGTGGATCTCTGTGAGTTCGAGGCCAGCCTGGTCTTACAGAGTGAGATCCAGGACAGGTACCAAAACTACACAGAGAAGCCCTGTCTCGAAAAACCAAATATATATATAAAATCTTCATTTTGCTGATGGGAAATATGAACCCTAAGGTCACGCCATGGTTTGAGTGTGTTCCCAAAACTTCCCATATTGGGAGTTTCAATCTCTTGGGTGGTGATGCTGAGAGACAGGAAGACGTTTAAAAGGTAGAGGCCAAGTCATTGAGAAACCTGCTCTAGGAAGGGATTAAGGTGTCCTCTTGGGACCCCTCGGCTCTCACAAGCACAAGTCCTTACAAGACTGAGCAAGAATCCCAAATCACTCTGGCTTTCTGTTACAAAGTTCACCTTGCGACCACATCCACTGTCGGGTTCAACCTCACGGGAGGCTGAGAGGCTCCAGAACTGTGAGAGGAATAAACTTCTTTCTGGAGTCGGCCTGCCTCCGATATTTCATTTTAGTAACACTGATACAGGTAACAACCTCAATAAACACTGATACAGGCCATAAAGTCATAAAACAGAACTGAAATCCAGGCTTCTAAACTCCAAATCCTGGTTCAATTTGGTAACTTGTTTAGAAGAACTGAAGAGATCTATTCAATCTTTCTTTTTTTCTTTCACTTTTATGAAAGTGCCTCCCACTTTAGCCCAGGCTAGCCTTGAACTTGAGGCAGTTCTCTTGCCTCATGGCTACTGGGATTACAGGCATGAGCCACCATGCTTGGCTTGAACTCTTACTATAACAAACACCACGCCAGCAGAAAAAAAAAAAAAAAATTCCAGTGTTTGCTGAGATCCCATTAGGCTTCATTGTCACAACAGCTGGTGCGTACAAAGTTGACTAATGTCCCCTGCCCAGGTAAATGTCCCCAACATGTGTCCTATAAACAAACGAGTGAGGTCATCTCAACCTTTCACAACTGAGGTAGAGAGCACACGTGCCCAGTGGCCAGTCCCCAGAAGTCTGTGTAGGGCTGACCTTACTGTCAGTGAACAGCTCCTCTACGTACACAGACACATTCCCAGACCACAGTTACGGAAATCTCTGTGCTCTCCCCAGAGCTTTGCTATGCTGCCCTGGGCCCCTTCCTTGCTCCTTCTGCTGCTGGGCACAAGCCCAGGACTGACCTTGACCTCCAGTGTTTCTTCAAAGCTGCAGGAGCATGCTATGACATTGTTGTCAAGCCCTACATTTCCACAAGCTGCTCACCCTTTGCTGTCTCTGCCACAGCCTCCGGTGAGGATGAGAAACAATGGCTTAGTGTCTGCTGGAATTCACCTAGAGTGGTGAGGACTGCCAACCCAAGCCAGCCAGCCCTATCAGCCCAAGGGCAGAAAGTCAGGCTCAGACACAGCCCTGCTCCTCCTTTGGCTGTGTGTGCTCTCCACTTCCTCCTTCCATTGGTTCTGCTTCATCCTAGAACCAGCCTACCTAGGGCAGGAACACAGGGAGCCGGCTTCTCTGAGGCGCCTTCAGGATTCTTTGGCACCAACCTTTGGTGGAGACTCATGTACCCTAGGAACCAGGAGTAGCACCGGAAGGAGAGACCGTCCAAGCCACCCAACATCATCTCAATCCATAGGACTACAGAAGGACTATGTAAGACCACCTCGTTCTAGAACATTCACCCTACTCAGAGGTTTGGGGGATTATTTTTATACTAAAATCAGCTTATTTTATAGCATACCACCTGTGAGTGAATCTGGCAACTCATCAAGGATGTTTCGATCTCAACGCTAAGCTTTGGGCCTGCTATTTGAGGCTGTGACTCAAGTCCTACCCCAGGGCACACACGCTATTCTACTGTTACCCCCAAGGGTGGCAGTGTCGGAGAAGCCTGAACCAAGGCAACCTTCCTGCTTTGTAGAAAAGAAATCCAAGGTCCAGAACAGTTCAGCCACAGGACGTATTGATGTGATAAAAGTCATCATTTATTGAATCCTTCCTGGGAGCTAGCTCCCTACAGAGGGCTTTTAGCCTAAGTTTATTTCCATTTCAAAGCAATTCCTTTAGATGTCAATAAAGCCCAAATCTCAAAGCCATAAGTACCAGCTACTAATTATCAGCCAAGTCTGAACTCAGGTTTCTTGATTCTAAGGTTCAGACCCTTGGTGGCAATGTCACATTGCTAGAGGGGCTGTGAGGAACACTAGGGAGTTGACTAAGCTCACAGGTCCTATTGTCTTGGCCTGGCTTCACCACGAGACTACACACAGCCATAGAGCTCAAAAGCTCTTGCCTCACATTCTCAGTCTTGATAGGAAAACACGAGGCCTAAAGAGAAGGGATTGGCTTAAGGCCAGACTCCCAAGTTTCAGGGAAGGATGTGGAGAAGTGTCCTTACACAAGGTTGGATCTCTAATGTGCCCCCAAGGATGTAGCAGCACAGGATCCTAGGAGTGTGTCCTCCCAGCCTGAACATGAGCTCCAGCCTTGGAAGGATCTTTGCTCTGTGGAGGGCGGCTCACACTCTCCTCACCCTCTCAGCACAGAGCAGCATGAAGGGTTAACAGGGGGACTGTCCCAGGCACTGAGCTTCGGAGGGTGCTTGTCACTCTGCTGATGACCAGGTTCACTTGGCACTGGCATCTGTACACTGCTCACTTGGGCTAAGAGAGCCAAGCCTATCAGGTCTGCGCTCTCAATGTAGCTGGGAGAACAAGGGCCTACTGCGACACATTTTGTCCGCACAGACTCATCATGTATTTCCTGAGCACCTGCAAGGCCCTGGCTGAGCACAAACAAGGTGAGAGGCTGAGAGAGCATGGCAGACACTCCTTCCTCTCCACGGTGACATGAGTGTGTCAGAAAAAGCCAGGACACCCCCTTACCACCCACTTTGTCTCATCCAGATTTCCTTCCTTCCCACGGTCTCCCCCAACACTCTGACAGCGGCCCCACCCTGTGCCTTCTCCACTGAAGCGGTCACACTCTGGATGGAGGGTTCATTCAACAGCTCCCCGCTGGACACAGGTGGGGTTGGCCTTAGTCTCAGCTGGTGTTAACTGAGGCTGGGTTGCTGTGGGCCTTCATCTGGGTTGGCCCCAGGACCTTGGTGCTCAGCCTTTCTGTTCATTTTGGTCATGCACATCCATGGTCCCCCAAAAGTTCATGTGTTGTATACTGAATGTGTGTGAACAGTATTTATAGAACTTTGAAAAACTAAGTAGGATTAGGTGAGGCCCTGAGGGGGCAGTCCTTATGGTGGCATTAGTGGCCTTAGAAGAGGATGCTTTGTTATGATGAAGCAAGAAGACCTTCATAGGTGCCAACTAGAAGCCAGCACCATGTTCTCTGGTGGGTCTCTGGGTACGTAAGCTAAACAAACCTCTATTCATATAAGCTATTTTATCTGTGGTAAAAATGACCCAGTTATGACCATACAAACCAGTCGAAGACAACCTCTCTAAGTCTGTCAGTAAGATGACTTCAAAGATGTCCACTCTGGCTGCCTTTGCCCTCTTCTGGCCACACTTAATACACCTGTGGCACAGGAGACTGTCCATACACTGGGTTATGTTTGGATATATTCTCGTATCTATCCTTGCTCCTTCTCTAGGTAGGCAATTGTCTTGTTTGCAAACTCTGCATAGACTTTGAACTCATGTCAATTACTTGTACCATTCTCTTCTGTTATTGTCCATAAGCAATAAGTATTTGCTGAAAGTCTGACTGTGAATAGAATTACGTCTTTTTCTGATAGCATAAATTCTCTCCTCCACTCTCTCTCATGGGGCATGCGTGCGTGCGTGCG
>CABHPR010105256.1:0-15495 GCA_902168415.1 Peromyscus melanophrys
GGAACCGCCGCGGGGGAAGAGCGAGAGGGGTACGCGGGGTGCGCGCGGAGCGCTAGGAGGACGCGGGACTCGGAGGCACGATCAAAGGGGGCGAGGAAAAGGAGAGAGGCAGAACGGGCCCCGGAGGAAAGTTAAAAGAGAAGAAACGCGCAGAAGGCCGCGGAGTTCTCCAGCTGCGGCGGAGGAAGGTGCCTGGGCGATCGTCTTCCCTCTGCGCCGCCTCCTCCCTCCCCTCCTCCCGCCGCGGTTGGCTTCGGGAGCCTCGCGTGGCGCTCGCGTGTGCGGCCGCCGCCGGCGCCTTCTCGGAATTAAAAGAAAAAGGGAAAGGGAAAGCAGCAGCAAAAGTCAGTGCTGAGCGCGCTCTGCCGGGTCGCCCCGCTCCGGTGCTGCACTCTCTTGCGCCCGCTCTCCCCGGCTCCAGCCTAGCTTGAGCCTAGTTCTGGGATTATTTGGTTAACCCCCTTTTTTTTCTTTCTAATTCCTCTTTCGCCCCCAATTCGCCCTCCCTGATGGGCTCCCGGCCGGTACGCCTTCCACGTTCCCTGGCCAGAAGTGAGAGAGTGCTGGGCGGCTGCGGTGCAGCCGCCTTTTCAATGGGACACCCAGCCCCACGCGCAGCCCTGGCCCCGCCTCGCCCCCCACTCCCCACTGCTGCCGCGGGCGGCTGCAGCCCCCACCCCCCTCCTCTTCCCCCACCCCCTCAGCTCCCTCCCTCCCCTCCTTCCCCCCCTCCGGTTGCCCGCGCCCGCTCCTTGCAAACTCTCCATTCAGCCGGGTTTGTTGTTGCAGTGCGTGCGCCTGGCGCGTGCCGGACTCCCGGCTGAATAAACAGGCTGCGCGCTCGGGGCGGTGGCTCGGGGCGCCAGGGGGTGGCTCTAGAAATGGGGGCCTTTTTCTTAAAGAGGGTAAATGGCTCTGGGACTTGGGGTGCCTAGGTGGAAAGCCTGGAAGGAAAGTGTCTTTGCAGTCTATTGAGAACTTGGAAGAAAATGCACAATGCATGCAAGGATTTAGTCAGGAAAAAGTAGCCAGGGGACCTCATGGAAGTGGGGGGACCGGGTTTCTGTTTTTTTTCCTCTTTCTTCTCTCCACAGTTATTCTGGAGGATTCTTTGACGGCCCTTAAAAAAAATAAAACAGATTTGTAATTAGGTTTAGAAAGATGGAAGGGGAGAGACGTTGCAGACAGTGAGTAAAGCACTGGTCACTGTATGAAAATTTGAGTCCCTTGGGTCCTCTGACTAGCGTTGCGGCTCTAGGAAAGTTCTCCCCTCTCTGGCCGCTTCTGTAGCCGGGGAAGGCTGCATTAAGTGGGCAAGGCTGTCCTATTCGGCTTCTCCAGCTTCAAGACGAGGATATGCTGGACACAAATCGCCAAGTGTGGAGAGGATAGAGGACGTGAACTGGTGCTTACCAGTTCTCCAAGAAACGGAGGCAGGAGAATCTTAAGTTTGAGGCTAGCTTGAACTACATAGTGAGACACCCATCAGTTTAGAAAATGGTGTGTGTGTGTGTGTGTGTGTGTGTGTGTGTGTGTGTGTGTGTGTGTGTGTGTGTGTGTGAGAGAGAGAGAGAGAGAGAGAGAGAGAGAGAGAGAGAGAGAGGTGCGTGCAGGTGGTCAGTGGTGTAGGGACTTGTATATAGGGAAGCTCTCAGGGTTATCTAATTCTGGCCCTCTGGAACACCTGCCACTCCTCAGAAGCTGCTTTCTAGATTGGCTGGGAAAGGAGAGCGCTCCGGGATATTCCAAATCCAATGGAGAAGGAGGACGAGGGCTTGCTAGGAAGGAATGGAGGGTGGCCGAGTTTGGGCAAATGGAAAGGCTTCCCTCCTTGTCCTGCTCTGCCGCAGACGCCTCGGAGGCCTTGGCGCAGCCTTCATCCCGCCCCAGGCGTGTGCCTGGCGGGCCGGTGGCAGGCGACTGGGAGCGGAGCCCGCTGGGGCCGTGTGCTGGCACCGCGAGAGAGGGGGAGGCGCCTGCAGCGGTCGCCCGGCCGCTGGGACAGTGCCTGCCCAGGCGCCCTTCCTCGGCCCTAGGCCTGGCGCGCTCTCTGTCCGAACCAAGTCCAGCTTAGAAACGCCACGCACTGCAGGCAAAGGTCTCAGACTGCTCTGGTACACCCTGGGCTGGTCTCTGGTCAGGGTCTACAAAGGCAGAACCAAGCAGAGGCCAGTCCTCTGGTGGATTTGTCCAGAAGTCCTCAGGTTCGATCAAGGGCTGGAGCGCAGTAATGATGACGGTGAAGTACCAGGAAAATGGCTTCTAGTTATTGTGGTTATTATTATTTTAATTATTATTGGAGCCCTTTTTTAGTGTCTTACTGCATAGCCAAAGCTGGCCCCGAGCTCTAGGCAATCTTCCTACCTTAGCTTTCCCAGGACCGAGATTATGAGCATTGGCCACAACTTCCGGCCAGGATAATTGCTTCTAGATGATTTCTCTTTGTGGAGATGGATCTTCCTAAAGGGTCCATGAAGATGTCCCAGAGTAATGTCCTAGACATGAGTGGCTAATTAAGAGTCTTCTTAGAGTAATAGTGATATCCATTTGCAGAAAGAACGGACAACTTCCCGACTGAATCACACACCTTGCCTTGGCTCTTTGTAGAAAGATAGTTTGGGGGTGCACAGGTTGTACCCATGCCAACAGACCAATTCTGTAATCCTTCCCACTCACACAGCCTGTATGCTCTACCATAATTAGCATATTGACCTCACCTGTACCATGCCCCGCCCTCTCCACCACAAGCAGAGACCAGGGAATAAGACTGAATTGATGAGGAAGTCATTCTCAAACACCCATCTAGGACACGTGCTGTGAGGGTGTCTAGGTCATCTTTCCATCACAACTATGAAATGCCCGAGATACTTTATGGAGAGGAAAGGTTTCTCTAAGCTCACAGTTTTAGAGGTTTTAGTCTGTGATTAATTGGCCCCTTTGTTCTAAACCTGTGTGAAAGGCATATCATCGCTGAAATACATAATGTCACATTATGACAGTAAAAAAGGGGGCAAGAGAAGAGTGCTGCTCGTTTTTGTTTGTCTGTTTGTTTTTGTTAGCTTGACACACTTGGACGTATCCGGGAAGACAGTCTTAACTGGGAAAAGGCCTCCATCAGATTGTCAATTCACAAGTCTAAGGGGGAATTTTTTGATTAATGACTGAGGTGGAGCTGAAGAGCCCGGCTCACTGTGGGCGGTTACACCTGGGTAGGTAGTCCTGGGTTGTGTAAGAAAAGAGGCTGAGCAAAACCAGGAGAAGCAAGTCAGTGAGTGGTGCTCCTCCTTGGCCTCTGCTTTGGTTCCTGCCTGGAGTTCTTGCCCCATCTTTCATTCATGATGAACTACAACTGTAAAATTAAACAAACCCTTTCCTTACCAAGTTACCCTAGGCCATGGTCTTTCTCATAGCAATAGGAACCCAGCTAAGGCAGAAATCGGTACCAGTTACAATGTTGTGACAGACCTGACCTTATTGTTTTGGGAGGAGTCAGGGAAGACTTTGGAACTTTGGACTTGAAAAGCCATTATAGCTTAATGCACTGTTGTGGGAGTTGAAAGCTAAGGATACTGAAGGATGGAGACCTGGCTTGTAAAGTTTTGCAAGGAAGCAAAGCTGATTCATGTGCGATTTGAATGAGGAATCTGTGGCTCTGGTCAGCTGGAGTGGAAATATCAGCCTTGATTAACATGAGGTGAGAAACACTAAAGAGAACTTTTGCTTTGCTGGGACAATCAATGCTGGTCATCTACAGCTGGAGCTTAGAAATCAGCTGCAGCTGAGAAGAGACCAGCATTGTTGAGGAATAATCATCTGAAAAGTGTTTCCTGAGGGACAGCACATGGAAGCTGTGGACCAGAGGGAGCCAAGGCTGACAACTGAAGATGGTAATGTGTAAAAGCCACCTAGGTTGGACTGGTCCTGAATGCGTGGAGGAGGCTTGGAGAGCAGCTGAGGCTTGGCACTGTATGGCAGGACCAGAGTTCCTGAAGAGAAGCCCTTGATGAAGATGCAGCCTCACTTACGGTAGAGACTCCAGCATGTTGAAGGCACCAGTAGCACCATTACTGTCACGGACAGCAGCAGCTGTGGAGTGGAATCCATCTGAGCCTACAAGACGGGTCTTATGAGTTGTATATGGCCAAGCCAGAGAAGTGGAGCTGCTCAGGCTCTTTGCAGGCCAGAAGATGATGAGTGAGTCCCACATGTTGGACACTAAGCTATTTTATACTACTTAAGTTTGGCTTTGCTCTGATTTGATTATGATGACGGTACCCTGATTCTTCTTTCTTGGAGTAAGAAAGTATTTAACTTATTTTTTTATTTTACAGGAGCCCACAGTTGAGAGACTTTGAACTCTTAAAGAGATGTTTAGGGAAGAGCATGGTGGTTGTCCAGTGCCATAGAATCAGCCCTGAAAACATACATATAAGCAACACTATACAGACTGCACAGGTTAGATTTAAGAATATACATGTCTACAACATATTTGTATGCAATAACAATTAATTAAAAAGGAGTCTATAAATTTGAATGAGAACAGGGAAGGGTATATGGAAGAACGTAGGAGGAGGAAAGGGAGAAATGTTGCCATTAAATTATAATCTCCAAAATAAAAAAATAAAAAATGTTAGATTTTTAAAGAAAACTTGGGATTTTAAAGTAATGAGAAATTTAAGACTGGGACTTTTTTTTTTTTTTTTGGTTTTTTGAGACAGGGTTTCTTTGTGTAGCTTTGCGCCTGTCCTGGAACTCACTTGGTAGCCCAGGCTGGCCTCGAACTCACAGAGATCCGCCTGCCTCTGCCTCCCGAGTGCTGGGATTAAAGGCGTGTGCCACAAGACTGGGACTTTTAAAGTTATGCTATGCTTATATTCTGGTATTAGTGGGAGATCTTGGGGATGAAGAAGAAAGGAAAGGTTATGGTTTAATAAATGATGTATTTGTGTGTCCAGTTGACAGCGGGTCAGTTGTCCTGGTTGGTTTTGTCAACGTGACACAAACCTAGACCTATTTGGGAAGGGGGACTCTTAGTTGAGAAAAACACCTCCATCAGATTGCCTGTAGACATGCCTGTTGGGCATTTTCTTGGTTAATTATTGATGAGGGAGGGCCCAGTCCACTGCCAGGGCTGCAACTCTGGGTGGTCCTGGATGGTATAAGAAAGCAGGCTGGGCAAGCCATTGGAGCAAGCCAGTAAGCAGAGTTCCTCCATGGCCTCTTCTGCAGTTCCTGCCTTGAGTTCTTGTCTTGGCTCCCTTCAGTGGACAGTACTCAGGATGTGTAAACAAACAAACAAACAAACAAAAAACAAACAGACAGACAAAAACAACATTTCCTCCTTAAGTTTCTTTGGCTATGGTGTTTTATCACAGCAGTAGATACCCTAACTAATACAGAAAGGGGCTGTGATCCCACAATTTCCCTCAGGCCTCCAGGGACCTCAGACACTCCCAGGAGGCCTTAGGAACCTCAGAAACTCCCAGGAGGCCTTACCTCTTAAAGAGTCTACCACCACCCATAGCATCACCCCAAAGGACAAAACAAAACAAAACAAAACAAAAAACCATTTAATCCATGAAGGTTTAGGGAATATTTAAGATCCAATCTAATGTGGAACAGGAGACTCAGCTCTTGGCTTCCTGGAACCTCACTGTGATAATTGTTCTAACTACTGGAAATTCAATATTGCGTCTCCCCTAGCACTAAATAATTCCTTTTATCCCTGGTCAGTGATGATGCTGGTGAATCAGGGTGACAGAGATAGGAACCACATTTTAGAACACTAACAATCTTGAGGCTGTTAAATGCCGATCGTGCGGTGTGATCCTTCATCAAAGGAGCTGCTGAAGGACCACTGGCCCATATTCTATATCAGCTTTCTGTGGCTTTCTTGCCACCCAGTGGGTTGACAGCAGACAAGTCCCCAGGGTTTTACTTGACCAGGTCACTTGAACAAAGTCCCACTTTATCCAAGAAGAACTGCATACCTTTATCCCAAACTCATCAACAACTCCATTGCCTATCTGTCAAAGCCGTTAGGAGAATGAAGTCAGGAGCTGTCTATGAGACTGCTTCGGAAAGAGCCGCATAGGTATCAGGGAACATACAATGAATGTTCTGTCCTGTGATGGGGGAGGGCAATACATCTGTGTTACCCAGAACACAGACACTCTGGCAAAAGGGGATGGTTTGCCTCATCTTTCCATACAATAAGGGACTTAATTTCTACGTTTGGTTTTTCTTATGTCATAACATCCTTGAGCTGGACCATGCTTTTTTAGATCGGTCCTTGTCTACATTCCGAGCCAAGATCCTGTAGGGGGAGAAGGCTTTCCTAGTGAGCCATGACAACTGCTTCCTAGATGGCCTGAGCCTGGCACCTTTAGTCTTTTGGAATCTTAATTTCACTGACAGTAGAAGGTCAGACAGGTAATACTTTCATTCACATGCAGCTCAGAATCCTGTGGCTTTTCTCTGTGGAAATGAGGTATGCCTCATCTCTTTGAAAAATTTCCATTTATGCCACATTTTTGAGGTGGGACATTCAATACTAAAGACTAAACTAGGTTTCATTTCCTTCTTTTATTTTAATTTTGTTTTTGTTTTTCAAAATAAGGTTTTTCTCTGTGTAGGTCTGGCTGTCCTGGAACTCACTCTGTAGACCTCAGACTCGGAGATTTGCCTGCCTCAGTCTCCTGAGTGCTGGGATTAAAGGCGTGGCTAATTTAGGTTTCCCATGAAACAATTTCTTAATAAAGATGTGTGTATAGTGGATCTTAAATGAGGGGCAAAGAGTAAAAAAAAATGCAGTTGTCTTGGACTCGGATTTTTGTGCAATCTTCAGTTTGGAGGAGTTTTGAATCCCAGAACTTCAGGTGCTCTGAGAAAAGAGGATGCAAATAGAATCAGTTGCAAACTCAGCTCCTGCCAGTCACAACACAAGGCCTCATTCCTGGAGGGTAAGGAGTCCTAAGCCCATGCTAGATACTGTCCTAAGGGGAGATAGTAGCCTACCCAGGGAAAATGCCAAGTGCGTCCTAAACAGGATCTCCTGGTTAGGCAAGCCTTTTCTGCCCTTTCCTAGGTAACCTTGGGGAAACTGCTGGGTCTGCAGCGGGGCAGAGAGGGCCCCTCAGGAGGACAGCGGAACACAAGCAACAGCCCGGCCTGCACCTGCGTCAAGGACTCCAGACTTCTAATGAACCTATTCACTTTTTCAATATGTCTTAAAAAGAAAAAAAAAGTTGGAAAAAAGCAAAACAAAACAAGCACAAAGTATATTTTATTGTGGCTTTTTGGATAAGGGGGGAGGAGGGGAGGAGTAATTTGCAGTCAGCCTCACAGGAGCTTTTGAAGTTCTCCAAATAAGGAGAACTAATGCTAAGTCTTTATTTTTTTTTCTAAAGCCCCATTTACATTATGATTAAATACCTTCCTTGGATAAGCATAAAGAAAGTCGTTAATCTATATAGCTCTCCAAAGAATCAATACATTCTAAACTTTTGTAGGATTTGTTACACTCTATTTTGTTGTTACAGTAGGCCGGCCCAGCTCTGTCTAGGCACAGGGTTCTTCTTCCCTCCCCCTCAGCACCTCCTCCAAGAATGAAAACAAAGCAAAGGTCTTTCACCATAAACAAAACCAGCTGATTCTTCACAGAGAACCCCTGAATAGCTTGGGAAGGGGAAAAAAAAACCCCTTACAATAAATGGTGCATTTTTTTTCTCTGCTGGGTATATTATTCAAGGATCAGGGCAGTATTCAAACAGAGGTCCATTTTTTTGCTCAGCAAGAGAGTTTAGAAAAGAAGCGTGGAGTCCATTCAGAGCTTCCCCCTCACAATCACAGGGCTCTGTGAAACCTATCTTCCATGCCTTGTCAGACTGTTTCTGGGGACCAATTAGCGCTTTGTTGCACGGCTTCTTTGCTGAATCTTTGAGCAGCAGGAAAAAGCGCTCTTGAGTCTCCCCTTATTTTGGCCATTTCAGTCATTACTCAGTGTAATAATTAATATGACAACTGGACGCTCCAGTTTGTATAGAAACACCTCAGCGACAGGAGCGAGTTTGCAGTGGGTGGTAATGAGCCGCACATCGGCCCCAGAAGCCACACACACAAAAAGGGAATGAATGGCGACAGAGAAAGAGAAGGGATAAAGATAAAATAGTTGGCACAACGCAGAGGGACGTAAAACAGCCTGGAATGGAGAGAGGGAGGAGGAACCGGGACAATTAGAAGGGGAGGGGTAAACACCCTACGGAGGTTAACTTATTTTGAAACTGTTTGTGAATAGGACCGTGGACGTGAGTGGCCAGCTTTCAGCCCATTGCCCCCACCCCGCCCCCGCCCTTTTATGGACCATCTTGGAGGAAGGATGGGGATAGGGGATGCTGCAATCTTTAGATTGTTCTCAGACTCCTAGAAAGTGCATCCCCTGGCTACCAGGCTCAAATCCCAGCAGCCCTTCCCTTGGTGTTCTGCAAAAGCCAGGTTACTTTGGCAGGACCAGAGATACCCTACCGTCTCGGGGGATGAATTTTGGGGAAAAGATAGTCCAGACTTTCAGACACTGCATCAACTTTGCGCAGTCTACCGCTGCAGGGTTCCGGAGCTAGGAGGGGGCTCTGGGGTTGCTGCGCAGCTACTGAGTCCCTGTGTTGCGCGCGCTGTGCCCTGGGCTGCGACCCCTATGGGACGGCATAATAAATAATTAGAACGTTTAAGTCTGTTGGCCACAGCTCATGCTAATGAGGCAGATAAGAACTCACACTAAGCCTAAGCGACAGTTTGCATATAAGACAAAAAACAAACAAAAGCTCCCCAAACTCAAACCCTGCTCTTTTTGCCCCAGCTTGCTCCTTCTGTAATTCCTGTCCCCAAACCTTTTACTTAATTCTGATTTCTCTCACACACCTTCCCTCCCTCACCTGCACACTCAACATGTCTTCCACCCAAAGGGGCCTCCCTGTGAAGATTTCCTCATTCCTCTGAAAGTTCACTCCCAGCCGCCTTGTCCGGCCAGTCATCTAGTGATGATTTTCTTTGTACGGAACACATGCTACCTCACATCCTGAGGGTAGGACTTGAAAGCTCGGGAAACCCGGAGCTTCTCTATGCCTTGGGTGCTGTCTAGGTTCAAGGGGCTGGGGGATCTTCCAGGTGGGTGAAGAACAGGGGCACTAGGAACCTAGGAGTTCCTGAACTGCTCCCTCCCGCCTCCCGAAAGCAGGAACAGTTTACCAAAGTGTCTGAGGTCAGTCGTGTGTCCCCATTGTGTGGCCACGCGTCCTGTGTCCATCAGCACCTCCCCAAGCCCAGACTCAGCCTGACTCCTTGCGGTGCAGTCTGGGAATACTGTGGCTTATCAATCAGTGGACTGGGGACCTGGATACTGGCGCTGAGGGCCAAGGAGAAAGTTGACCAGTAACAGGTTTCAGAGGAAGCAGAAGCCCAGCCAGTCACTGAGGAAGACATCTTGCCTGCCTGGTTCAGCCACTGGTCCATAGTCCCATTTGTATCACAAACAAGGGACAGCAGCCAGAGGGATTTTGAATCCTTGGGGGGGGGGCATCAGGGAGTAATTTTTAATATGGATATTCCTTGAATTGAAACCTGTAGCAGCAACAAAGACGAGATTTAAGGACTTACTATTTATAAAATTCTCTGTGTTAAATATAATGTAGCAAGAGGACACACTAGTCCTGTCTAGTGCTAGAAAACACTGTTTAATTCTAAACGCGACTGAGGCCAATATGAGCATCGATCCATCAAATAACTGGCACATTTGAGAAGAGGGAGACAAGTCACATTTGCTGCTGCTTCCTGGGAAGGTTCGGATGGAAGAGTCGGTGTGAAAGAAAGAAAGTCCATTAAGACAGCGGGACAACAAAAGACTGTCCTCTTCCTCGGACTCCACCCTCTCCACATACCTGAGTACCGCTCAGATATAAATGCCAGGTAAGAACAGTGGCTGTAAACGCTTCCTCAAGTCACCCAGAGCCTCTCTCCTAAGCAGATGTTTGACAGTGTAGAAAATACAAGCTGGACCACACAACACTCTAGTGACAAGTCACTTCCCTCTTTGAACTCATATATATATGTACTTATCTTCCTTATAAAATAACCTTCGTGGGTAAATGATGTTATCATCAGCCTGCATTACGTAGTGGTAATGCTAAATGCTCAAATTATGGGCCCTGCTAGCCAGAAAGCAGCCCTCAGCATCCCAGAGACAAATGATTAGGGCTAGGGACAAGGATAAACTTTGGGTCTTTGGTGCATCTTGCTTAACACGCAACAGAATGAAACACCACTGTTCCCCACAGCTTCCCTGGAGAAACAGGACATTGATCTGTGACTGGAATAGTTTCTCTGAAATATGGGGCCTTGTCTTCCGTTGCTGGATGTGTGGGTCGCTTGCCACCTGCTGGTTATTAGTGGAACTGCAACAGGAACGGTGTAGGGGGAACTCTGCAATGGAATTCATTCCACATTACTCACATAGTTTAATTCTATTAATTCTGCTCCACGTAATGCAGATGTATATGTCCCGTTCACCACGATGGCCACAGTAATGATATCTGAGGTGTTCTCTCTGTGTGTGGTGAATGTGTGTATACGTTGGCATGTGTCTGGAAGCCAGAGGACGATCATGAACACGTTCCTCCTCTGTCAGGCTTCACCTTAGTTTTCGACAGTCTCTCACTGAACGAGTAGCTCATCCATTTGCGAAACTCTCTGGCCATTGAGCTCTAAAGGTCTCCTTCTTCCCTTCTTCCCACAACCACCGTGACTGGCTTTTATTTTATTTTATTTTTACTAATCTGAACTCAAGTCTGAATATTTGGGCTGCAAGAACTTTATCGGCTGAGCTGTTTCCCCAAACATATGAGGTGCATTTAACATTCAGATTCTGAAGCTTTATCCCATGTCTAATCAAACAAGACCAGGGACCTTGTTTTCTCAACAAGTTAAGTTTCCTATGCCAAGGATGGGAACTGCCTCACCAGAGGCACGCTGAGTGGTAAGGTAGTGAAAACTGAACTCTTTCTAGTAAAGAATGTGTATTTGTCCCGAAAGGTCAGGTAGTTTTGAGGGAGGGGAAGTGGGTAAGTTAATACTGAGATGCTTGTCTTACTGGGCCTAGGGAGTGGTCAGAATCCTGACTCAGAGGGAAAGGTGCCATACAAATGGTCTGCCCAGTGCCAGGGATTTACATGCCTTTACTTCCAGTCCACTGAGTCCTCCAATAGGAGCTACTTCTTGGCCTTACTGTGGGATCATCCGCAGGTTCCTCACTATCCACATTCCTGCTCTATTTCTCTCCAGCCTCAACTACTTTCTTTGAGTTTGGTCCCTTTGCAACTCAGTCCAGAAAGCTTGATTGATTACCCTAGATTTATAACCACTAACCTTTTCTGGCAACTCCTTTAGAGAAGCCCACATCCATGCTCTTCAGTGTCTTAGCTTTTGTTATGAGCATTTCTCTTTCTCTCATTATTTATTAGATTTTATCTTTATTATTATTTACAACAATTTTTAAATTTCAATAGATTTTTATCATATTCCTACCCTTCCCCAAATCCTTCCATATCCTCTTGCCCTCCCTGCCCACTCAACTTTAAGTTCTTTCTAACAAAACAAAACAAAACAAAACAAAAACAGATTCCTCCAAAACCAAGAAAACAAAACTACCCCCAAAAGAAAATAAAAACCACCAAAACCGTAACCAAATGAAAACCCACACACATAACTTCTGTAATCCATTATATGTTGGGTACCTGTGCCTGAAAGTGGGTCCTGACCTGGAGTGGTTGATGTGCCAAGTGTCACTCTATTGGAGAAAACTGATTTCCCCTCTCCCATCAGGTATAAGTGACAGTTCAGTTGTTAACTTTTACTCTGGTGGCTAGATTTTCATTCATTCATCTTTTAAAAAATATAACAAAATAAAATATAATAAGATAAAACAAAACTATCACTTCAGAATTGGACCAGACAAACCAACAGACGGAAAAGAGCCCAAGAGAAGGAACAAGAATCTGAGACCTATTTGTTCACTCAGGAATTCCCTAAAAACACTAAACTAGTAGCCATAATATGAAGACAGAGGACCTGGTGCAGGCCTGTGCAGAACCCCAAGTGTGGTGATATTATGTTCCCCAAAATATTGTGCACCCTAACAAACTTATCTGGGGTCAGACAACAGAACAGCCACTAGATATAGAGGCCAGAAAATGGGGGCACACACGCCTTTAATCCTAGCACTCCAGAGGCACAGATCTACTTGGATCTCTGTGAGTTCAAGGCCACACTGGAAACAGCCAGGCATGGTAACAAGAGACTTTACTCCCAGGAAGTGATGGCAGGAAGCAGAAAGGTATTTAAGGCGTGAGGACAAGGAACTAGAGCCTGGTTAAGCTTTTAGGCTTTTGAGCAGCAGTTTAGCTGAGATTCATTCTAGATGAGGACTCAGAGGCTTCCAGTCTCAGGAAACAGGATCAGCTGAGGAATTGGCGAGGTGAGGAAGCTGTGGCTTGTTCTGCTTCTCTGATATTCCAGTATTCACCCCAATACCTGGATCCGGGTTTGTTTCTATTAATAAGACCTTTTAAAATTCGTGCTACATCTGGCACCCAACGTGGGCCACGAACTCACGACCCTGAGATTAAGAGTCTCATGCTCTACTGACTGAGCTAGCTATATATTGATATGATAAGATAAAAAGGTGAATTATTGAATCACCTTTTAAAAAGTAACTACTGGTTTAAATAGGATAAGTAATGAAATGTTTTGTCTGAGTTTATCAAATGTTACTGGACTGGATATTGTTAATATATATAATGGAGTTTTTTGTCTGAATCTGTCAAATGTTAGTGGACTAGGCATCATTAATGTAATTCTTGACTGTATATATAGTTATTGTACTTATTGTATATAGTTTTTCTTATATTAGTTATAACTTTTTTCCTTTTTTTCTTTTTATTAGAATAGAAGGGGGAAATATGGTGATATTTTATTTGTGCTGAAATGTGATTTTATTTGTATGTTAATAAATAAAAGTGCCTGGGGGTCAGAGCTAATAACAAGCCATTTAGCAGAAGTCTGGCAGTGGTAGCACACACCTTTAATCCCGATCACATGACAGGCAGATCTCTGTGTGTTCAAGGATATAGCCAGCATGGAGACACATGCCTTTAATCTCAATACCAACCATAGAGACCTGGAGGTCTGTATAGACAGGCAGTGATGAGGAGATCATGTGGTTGGGTTTATAACCAATGAGAAGGCAGAACAGAAAGTCAATAAAAAGACAGACATGTAGATGTAACCAACTGCCTTATTAAATAAGAGACACAGAGCCAATGTAAAGATGAAAGCCAAAGAGGTCAGAGCTAAGAGTCTTACCCGCTTTCCGCCAGCTAGCCTCTCCCGCCAAGAGACCTCTCCGAAAAGGGACTCCTTCCTGTGCGTTTCATTTTAAATAAGAGTTCTGTTCTGCCTTCTCATTGGTTGTAAACCCAACTACGTGACTGCCTCGTCACTACCTCTCTGTACAGACCTCCAAGTCTTCTATGGTTGGTATTGAGATTAAGGGCGTGTGTCTCCAATGCTGGCTGTATCCTTGAACACACAGAGATCTTCCTAGTTTTGCCTGCCGAGTGCTAGGATTAAAGGCGTGCACCACCACCGCCCTGGCTTTCGCTATGGCTTGCTGATAGCTCTGACCCCTAGGCAACTTTATTTATTAACATACAAATAAAATCACATTTCAGTACAAATAGAATACCACTATACAGACACACAGGAAGTAGGTCTCTTTCTCAGGGGAAGGACGGCAGCGGCAGCGAGGGGTAAGAAGGCGGTCTTGGTCTTAGCTCTTAGCTACTGCTCTCTGACCTCTGGGGCTTTTAACTCTGCATTTGGCTCTGTGTTTCTTATTTAATAAAAACCGTTCAGAAGTATATCTACACCCAAGCTTGCTGCTTCAGTCTCTGTGAGCTCACGTGAGCTTTGCATGTTGCTTTAAAGGGCCTGATTTTCCCTGTCCTCCATCCCCTCTGGCTCTCATACTCTTTCTGACTTCTCTTCTGCAGGGTTCCCTGAGCTCTGAGGGGAGAGAGAAGGGATTTGTCACCAACAAACAACTGATTTGACTTAAGGCCCACTCCACAAGATGTAACCCATACCTGACATTGGTGTAGATAGCCCTGGGACCTAGGGGAGACCAAATAATACTGGTCTAAAAAAAGAAAAAAATTTAGTGAAAAAAACAACTCCCTATGATACTCTGCTGTACTCATAGACCAGTGCCTTGTTCAGTCATCATCAGAGAAGCTTCCTCCTGCAGCAGATGGGAACAAATATAGACCAACAGGCACATAGTGAGAGACCTTGGAGCACACAGCCCTAAATGGGATGTCTGCATCAAATCTCTTTTTCCTTAATCCCATGTGTAAGCCTGCACCATCGATTTAATAGCTTTATTAAACCACAATTATACTCATAAAACAAACAAACAAAACAGCCTTTTCATCCAAAAAAAGAAGCCTATCCATCCCTTGACTTTATGACTAGCTTTACCCCATTTATTTCTCACCCCTGCTGATGTTTCCCCTTTGCCAAAGGTCCTAATTTTGATGGCTAAATTGATATGTGAACTTGACTGGACCAGGGTGCTCAGATATCCAGCTAAATGTTTTTAGCACTGTCTCCAAGGATGTTTCTGGATGACTTTAACGTTTGAATTGTAGATTGAGTATGACATTACATTCCCTATGTTGGGACCTCATCCACTCTGATGATGACCTGAATAGAACAAAAAGGGGCAATTCTGTCTGCCCCACTGTTTTCCTCTCTGCCATCTCTTGCCTCCAGACTCGGGCTCAGACTAGAACTTATGCTGCAGGAATCTTTCTGAAATAGCACTCTGACATCAATGAAAACAGAAGAGAGGAAATGTATTTGCCATGGATCGTAGCCAAGATAGTTCCTGAAAGGTCTTGGTCCTAGGTTCAGTTTGCCTCCTCAATTTATACTCTAAAACCACAAGGTGGGGTGAGCAAGCAAGGGAGATTTTGCAGAAGTGCGCATGGCAGTCAGCCCTTTGTTTTTAAAGGCCTACATTATAGTTGATAGGTGTAAGCTTTTGTGGTCAGGTTGCTAAGGGCAACGACCCGTTGTTCCAGCCATTTCTCAAGGTCTTTTTGTTCCAGGTAGCAGGTGAATTCATGCTTGGAAATGAACAGTACAGCAGCGTTTTAAGCAAATCCCTAAATCATTATCTAATACTTTTTTCTGTTATTCTGCTTCACTTGTTCCTGGGTCTCTAGGTTGGTTGTAGGACTTGAGGCTGAGTGAAGTAATACTGAGTGATAGTATCTATCAATCTAATCAATCTATCTTTCATCTGTCTGTCTGCCTATCTGCCTGCCTGCCTACCTAAATCTATCTATCTATCTATCTATCTATCTATCTATCTATCTATCTATC
>CABHPR010105257.1:0-23225 GCA_902168415.1 Peromyscus melanophrys
AGTTCTGCAGCTGCCCCGCAGCCCTTTGGACACTGATGCTCAGGCAGGTTTGTGTGACTGTGCTAACAGGTCATTTCTGCCTCTTCAGGTATTCAGTGGAATCACACTTACAAAATTTGGAGGCATTGTAGTGTTGGCCTTTGCCAAATCTCAAATTTTCGAGATATTTTACTTCAGGATGTACTTAGCCATGGTCTTACTTGGAGCCACTCACGGATTGATATTTCTTCCTGTCTTACTCAGTTACGTAGGTAAGTGTACTTACTTTTCACAGGCATGGGAGAAAAAATACTGCTAAAAGAAAATTGTATTAGCTGAGCATGGTGTCGGAAGCCCAGTCCCAGCAATCGGGATCCAGAGTTCAAGGTCATCTACAGCGAGTTTGAGGCCAGCCTAGGCTGAAAGACCCCGACTCAGAATTGTTAATCTTGAACATTCCTGTGTAGTATTTGAATTTGTACTGATGACCACCTGATAATGCATACTGCATACAAAGTTATAAAGGGAAAAAGTAAAACCTCCCCAGGACTTTATGGTTAGCTAGATTATTTCACTAGGCATTCACTGCTGTTTATTTCTGGAGGCTTCCATAGAAGCCTAAAGGGAGCTCTCGGAGGTCAGCAGGCTTGGGCTGGCGGCTGCTGCCATGAGATGAACGAGGAGACAGTCAGCCCTGCCAGCGGTACAGAGGCCCCTTTGTTTTCCCTGTGGTGGCTGTCCAGAGCCGAAGGCTGTTGCTGCTCTTGGTGATCCCCTCATAGAAATGACCCCTGGTTGAAGAGAACAGGACTCATTTGCCTTACAGCTTTGTTGGGAAGTTGAAGCATTAAAATAGAAAAAATTGGAGGCTGGAGAGATGGCTCAGTGGTTAAGAGCACCGGCTGCTCTTCCAGAGGACCCAGGTTTGATCCCCAGCACCCACATGGCAGCTCACAACTGTCTAGAACGCCAGTCTAAGGGGATTGGACGCCCTCTTCTGGCACCTGGAGCACTGCACACAAAATAATAGAGGAGTCAACAAAACCAGGGCTTTCTTCGGTGCCCAGGAGATTATTTATACTTCTTTCTTTGTCTCATACAGGACCGTCGGTGAATAAAGCTAAAAGACACACCACGCAAGAGCGGTACAAAGGGACAGAGCGCGAACGGCTCCTCAACTTTTAGCCTTGCAGCAGGCTCTGGTGACTTTGTCTATGGCTAGGTCAAGTTTACTGCAGACAGCTGTACCACCAAGGCACTGCTGATGCTGGTTCCCAGGGTCAGACAGTGTCACGGCTGTGGCAGATGCAGCCCCACCCACTTTAAACTCAGGAATGCTCTCGTGAATTGTGAAGCAGTATTATGAAGTCTGAAGGTGGCAGTCGCCAGCCCTGCAGCAGAGAAACCTTGTCTTGGGCAAGAGGAAGGACAGTTGGATGGCTGTGAGCGTGGGACAGTGGCCACTTCTCTACGTGCGGTCTCCTCTTTTCAGGAGTTAGCCACCACACATTCTATAGCTTATTTTTAGCAACATTTGAGGATGTTGTAGGTACTTTATTACAACATTTTGTAGTTTAAAGAGCTTTATTAATGCAATAAATTAACTTTATACATTTTTATATTAAAAAAAAAACTATCAAGGGACTTCAGAAAGTCGTAGGCCTCATCAGAGCTTGTTCTCCAAAAACCTGCTTGAAAAAGGCGACGTGTTCTTCACAGTGTTCTCCTGTAGGGGAAATGTCGCTCAGTCACCAGCTGGTTACAGCACAGGAAGAAGGAAATGCAGACAGAGCTCATGGGTTGTATACTGGGTTTTAACTTATTTTCTTTAATAAAATACCTCACCCTCCTACACTGAGATCACTGTCACTCTCTTGTATTGCAGAGCTCATCCCTTCAGCCCCAGCCAGCTGACCTGTCACCCATGCACACACCTACAAACATACAGTGACTCAGCTTGTCCTTCCCTGCAGTCTACTTGATCACTACTTTCCTCTTAGGGTTACTTGAGATGCCTGAATTCCATCCTGAATGCCTCAGCCCCAAACACTCTCTCCTGAGTGTAGTTCAGATCCATCAGCATTCTGAATCTACCATCACAGACCCCAGGGTGAGGGGGGCTCCTGCTGTTTGTGGTCACCCTGGGCCTTCCCTCACCTGGTGTGAAGTTAGGGTTCCCTCGCAAACGCTGGTTTCGCTGTTCAAAGAAGCGGAATATGGTATAGAAGAGCATGACGTCATCAGTCTGCTTTGCGGCGTCTAAGAATTTGCGTGCAGAAATGTTGTCATGGCCACCAATGCCCCGGATGAACCTTAGGGCAGCCAACACCTGGTGTTTGGACAGAAGAACTTCTACTATCTCATCATTTGCTGTTGAAAGTCTCTGGAAGTGAGAAAGATGGTCAGGGCAGCCACAGGAAGAATGCTGGTGATACCCAAGGCTGTGGCCCAGGTTACCTTCAGCATGTCCAGAGACAGCTGGTGGGCGGGCGGGTAAAAGCTCTCCAGGGACAGCAGCAGGCAGGCCTGGAAGACAGGGTTGCAACGGGCTTCAGTTGAAAGGGTACCACTGGAAGGTTTCAGTGACTACAGAAGTAAGATCCCGTGGTACAGACCAAAGGCTTGGAGTCGCTGAGCACGTGGTACTGCAGAAACTGATGGAGCATGTAGAAGAGGTTGTGCTGGACAAGTGTCTTGATGACAAGTTCATGTAAGTAATGCTAGGAAGAGAAGAGAGGTCAAGGACATTACAAGTCACCCAGCTATGACTGGCTGAGGACTGCAGCAGTCTGAACCCCCAGGCCACAGTCTAGTTCTAACAGCGCTCTCAACCCGTTTCCATTCCCACTACAAACAACTGCCATGTTAAAATCACCCAGAATTCTGCACTGGGTCTGCCTATGAAAAAGCCATCTCCTCTGAGCCCGGCAGGCTCTGGCAAATACCCCTCGGACAGTACCTGCACTGGAATCTGAAACTGGTTCAGAGAACGGATGTATTCCATCAGCACGGCTATCACGAACTTGTGCGCCATCGCCTGTGGAGGGAGAGGGGTCTTCTCAGTTGCAGGAGCTGCAGGCAGCCCACTCAGGAGGCCAGGAACCATAACGCACCTTGTTTTCCACGCATGGCGACAGCACGTGTGTGTACACATCGGACTGGTCCACCACAGCTTGGGTCCGCACCGGCCTTTTGAGAGGTGGGTTGCTCCGGCTTTGCCCTGCTTCTATGGCCTGAAGTGAGACAGACAACTGGTGACCTTAATCATCTTCCACAGAAACAGCACCCATCACAGTTAACCGAGACTGAATTCCTAGGCACAAACTTAACGTGAGCAAGACGCTTGACAAGCCAGACAAAACTCTTCCCAAAGGCAGAGCTGGTCCTCTGGCAAACACTCCACGGTTTGTGCAAGATCGGAATTAAATAACCTAAGTCACAGTCACTTTTTCTAACCTCTGAAGACCTGAAGCCGACCTGATTTTCTTCTGTACTGGCCGGCTGCACCCTCGTTTGTGGAGCTCTACCAGACAGTAAAGGGTGCTCGTGCACTGGGTCTGTGCTGGAGTTTCAAGTGATCCAGGGCCTCACCCATCTCTACACTTCTACCTCCGGCTAGGTCAGTCACAGCCCAGTGTAATGGGGATTCAGTGGTGAGCCAGAGCTCCCCAAAGAATGAGCAGAGCTGCTCCAGCTGTGTGTGTCCCTAGAGAGCAGCTCAACTCCAGTGCAGATGGTTTGTTCTGCACACTTCATGATCACAGTGTGGGAAAGCCCAGGGCCTGCCACTGGGCTCAAACCTACTGACTCCCATCCCAGGATACTACCAGTGGGACCCACAGGAAGAAGGACACAACCAGACAGGGCTGACACAGGACAGGGACAGAGACGATCGAGGCAGCCTATCAGACCCACTATCCTCCAATAACCAAAGCAGTGCCACTGTTGGTAATCACGTCCTTGAAATAATCTCTCCTACTGTCCCAAACCTCTTGCTTCAGAAACCAGAAGTACTAGGTGTTGTACCTAATAATAAGCCACACTAATTCTCCCCGCCTTTCACTGAACATGTGCTGTCTATTAACTGGAATGCACAGTGCCAGTACTTAACCAATGCCTCAAGGATACTGATAGTGGCAGTATCCTAGGACATCCTTTTCTGCTAATCTTAGGATAAACCTTTTCGTGGCCCTGCTAGTGAATGACGGTAAACGCAGAGATGTGGCTGCTCGAGATGCTGAGGACAACCAACTGTTGAACACTCAGCCCCTTCTGAGGCTCAAAGAACATCACAGAAGAGGAGACAGAATGTAAAAGCCAGAAGACGGGGAAAGGGCTGCAAAATGCTATATACAGAGCTTGACACAGCTATCACAAACATGACCTCACAATAGCTGTGATGCATTGGGCCTGTCAGCCATCAATCATGGTCTGGGCAGGGCTCACAGGACCCTAACCCTCCCCGCTGAACTACTGGCACTGGTGGAATCTGCAGGAGGGGCAGTCATGGCCTTCAGGTGTGCACCCAACGGTGATCCAGGCCCCATGGATATTTTCAAACCTGTGTTCACAGTCCTCGTTAAAATCTGGGTCACAAAGCTATCCAAATGGGGAAGAGACTTGTAGAGAGGAGGGAGGTAACAGAGGGTAGGGGTGAGAGGAAACAATATGCTGCATACATATATGAAATTGTCAACAGATTCATCAATAAAAAAATTATTTTGGCCAGGTATGATGGTACATGCCTTTAATCCCAGCACTTGGGAGACAGGTGGATCTCTGACATTAAGGCCAACATGGTCTACATAGTAAGTTCCACACCCTGTCTAAAAAAATTAAAAAGGACTTCTTATCTGAAATAAAAAGAATCTTTTAAAATTTACTTTTTGAGTTCATACAAGTACATGTTGCATGTTGGACACACCTCACCCACACTGTCCTCTAGATAATCTTATGTTTGTAAGTACTGCTAAAGTAAGGGAAGGAGACGCAGCCAATAGCAGAAATCACACCCCTAATTGCCAAGTGCAGGCTCTGGCCAAAGCCGATTTTCTTTCTACAAAATAGAAGCAGACCGAGAACACACACACACATAAGCTCAAACAGATTTTAAAAAGCAGAAACAGTGAAGGCACTGAGTTGAAGCCTCAAGGCAGCAGCATGTGGGGACTCGGTACAGCACCGTCACCTTGCCCTGCATGCATCAACCTGACATCACACTGTAACTACATCGTACGGCGGGACTCCCCCACAGCCTGACTTACCATTGTGTAGCTCTGCTCAGCATCCAAGTACTTTTTATACTCCTGGTTGAGTTTATCAAAAACGGTGGCTATCACCGGCAGCGTGGCTCTGTCTGACTCAGTCAGCACTGTAAAGGACAATATACACGGTCAGACCCACTGTGATCAGAATCTCAGTGTGACGGTGACGAGGTGATCTCAAAATGCAAGAAATGTTTCAGAGAACCGCCACCTCGCAGTCACTCAGGACCCCTTTAGTGACCAGAGGAAACAAGACAGGTGTCACTGGAGGACACTGGCTGTGCAATCAGCCTTCACCTGGAGCCACCTGCCTGCTGGCTGCTTCCTACCAAAGTCTCTACACGGCACTGGTATTTCCCAGTATTTCTGATGGGCTAGGTAATCCATCCTTCAGGCATGTAGCCCTGAGAGCAAAAGATGAGAGATGGGGAGGGGCCCTGGTGAGAGGGCTCAGCAGGCAGGAAGCGCCCACCACCAGGCCTGACTGCCTGAGTTCAATCTCAGGACCCCCGAGCCAGAAGGAGAGAGCAGACTTTCCTAAGTTGCCCTCTGACAACCAGTTGGGTATCATGGCATGTGCCCATACACATACGCACACTGGTATAATTTTTTTTAAAGATGGTGGGAAGCCAGGCAGTGGTGGCACACGCCTCTAATCCCAGCACTCAGGAGGCAGGAGCAGGGGGATCTCCCGAGTTCGAGGCCAGCCTGGTCTACAAGTGAGATCCAGGACAGCCAGGGCTGCACAGAGAAAGCTTGTCTTGAAAAACCAAAAAAAAGAAAGATGGTGGTGGGAGCCACAAACCTGTGGGAAAGATGAGTCCACTTACTCTGTGAACAGACAGACAGGATGACCATCTTGCACTCCTTCCTCTGGAGAAGAAAGTCCATCAACCTCCCTTTATCTGGCAAGAGATTCACTATGGGCTGAAGTTTCACCTGGAGGTTCCAGAGGTAACCTGGGTGTTAAGAAGCAGCAAGTTCAGCCATATAGTGCAAGCCAGAGCCAAAGCCAACAAAGAATGCCCCTAGAGCTCTTCCTAACCAACATGGCGCCAGGACATTCAGGAAGGTGGCTGACTGGAGGAACGGAGTCACGCTAGCTCAGCAAATGGGGCTGATCTTCATGAATGACAACTGCATTCAGAGTCACACCAACGGTTGTCTCCATGGAGACAAGGACAAGCTCAGCTCCCTCCACCGTGCCTTGCCCCAGCCATCAACTGTGCACGGAGTACTTTGCTTTCTCCTGTACTGGCTCAGGTGTACAACAGGTAACTCCACAAACTCAGTGGAATCTCCATCCACTAATCGCCTCTGCGTGTACTAACAGGCAAGCCGGGGCCACATTCCTCATAGTTCCATGGGAGAAAGGGATCAAAAATAATTGGAGGGACCAATTTCTCAGCTTCCAAAGATGGAGCTGTTGTCAATTCATTACATGCAGTGGGTGTCTGTGACATTTGGGCTAACTCTCTCCCCAACCCCAAGAATGTAAAGGAGGAGATGGGAGAGCCTCGGAGGGACTAAAGATGAATTCAGCATTCTCAAATGCCGAGCCACAGATGACCACCTAGGAAGAGACAACAGGCTGAAGGAGGAGTCACCAGCAAGACAAGACAAGGGACGAAGCATCTCAGGCAGAAGTGCACGGGCGGGTGGGGTTAGGGATGAGACTGGCTTTGTGATGGCCATGGGGATACAACAGGCACTGGCCATTCTTAGTCACTTCCGTTGTGAGAATCACACATGCTCATGAAAAGAAAAAGAACCTACAGAGGAAATGCAGTAAGGTGAAATGCAGCCCACTCTCAGGACTAAAGGGAGGGCTCATCTCAAAGAGTCACTCTGAAGTCAGCACACACTTTTCTACGCAGACAATGGCCTCTCAGACCTACCTTGGCTGGCACTGATAATGATGTCTGGTTGAAAGACGATCCATGATGAAGAATCTACTCGTTAAAGGAAATTCCAAATGGAAGAAAAGAGGGTAACAAAAGACAAGCCCATTTCACTTAGCCCAGCCCCCACATGCTAAGGCCACAAAAGGCCTCCCTCCCCAGGACTGGCTCCCAGGACTGTGTGCCGTGGGTGGGGACACATCCCCTCTGTGCACAGTGACACCACACCGCCTTTGTGAGGATACAGAGTTTACAGGGAACTGGAGACTGGCTGGTCACAGCAGCAGGACCTACGAGTTGAGAACACAAGTGTGACCAGGCAGCAGGAGACCCTGCAGGAACCACAACAGACTCAGAGCAGGAAGTGACTGTCCTGTCTCACTAATGACACACCCGGGAAGCAGGGGGACGGCCAGCTACAGCTACATTACTGTCCATGAAAATGTGTCCCCAGGGAGAGGAAGTGTGTCAAAGCTTTCCTCACTGTGGTTGATTTTTTTGTTTGTTTGTTTGTTTTTGTTTTTCAAGACAGAGTTTCTCTTGAAAGGCTTTGTGCCTTTCCTGGAGCTCACTTGGTAGCCCAGGCTGGCCTCCAACTCACAGAGATCCGCCTGCCTCTGCTTCCCAAGTGCTGGGATTAAAGGCGTGTGCCACCACCGCCCGGCTACTGTGGTTGATTTTTAAGGTTTGTTTTTTAAATGTTTTATGAGTGTTTTGCCCAAGTGTGTATGTGTGCACTACATACATGTCTGGTTCCTGCCGAAGCCAGAAGAAACTGGAGTTACAGACAGTTGTCTACCCCGACGTGGGTGCTGGGAACCAAACCCAGGTCCTCTGCAGTACAGCAAGTGCTCTTGACCACCAGGTTTGTTTAACCAGAGATGACACATCACCATTAAATGTGCACATTTAAACCCTAAGAAACTGACCTGGATGGTTCAGAAGGAATACCCAGATTCACTGACGGTTCAAATGAAGATGGCTTGTGGTTCAATCACGTAAACATGGGCACCGTTACCCACTGCACTGCACTGAGCAGGTCTAGGCATCAGAGAACGCACCTAAAAGCACCTCCCACTCTCACGTGACCGGGACCTATCCCAACCAGTTCTGCTGCCTGTGTGTTATGCACCCTGGGGAAATGGGAGGGCTCTTCAATCAAAACAGTGTTCCCAGTTCTGGACCAACTACCCAGATATAATCAGAAGGCAGTGTCAGTGAGATGTGACCAGTCAGTGACCAGCTAGGTAAGATGGTCATTCTGAACACACCACCCACCCAGATGAGGGCCGTGCACAGGCAGACAAGCTTCAGGAAAGCACGCGACCGCCAGGCTGAAGAGGAAAACTCCACAGCCTACGCTGTGCCTCCGTGCAGAGCCTGGGCATGTCAGTCTTCAGAGACCCAGGTGATTAACACAGTCAAACAAAAGCTACTTGTTCAGCAAGACCAAACCAGCACTGCTCTCAAAATCAGCTCCAGTGTCACACTCGGGGGACAACAGTCTCAGATTTTCTAGGGGCACATGGTCCAGCAGGAAACGGGAAAGGCATGCTCTACCTGCCCAGACTCCCTAGAACCCCAGGAATCCATGGAGTCTTGACCTCTTACTGTCAGCCTTTCCCAGACTAATCTGACCCACTTGAATTAGCACCCTTGGTCAAGCAATTAGCTTCTTTATTAATCCTTTACTACTGGACCAGAGCCCAGGGTTTCCCCAGTCAGTCATTAGCCATCACCTCTTCCTTACTGGTCACATTATTATCCAGGGAGCCAGATGCCAGAAAGCACACGGGAGGCGTTAAGGCCATCAGACACCTGGCGCTCACAGGTACCTATGGCCGCCTCCTTCCCTCTGTGCCTTTTGCTGGGTCAGCAAGAAGGGCCAGCTGCCCAAATGCTGAATGCTTGCTGACCTACCTCCTAGAGCCTGGCTCTCAACTGTCTCTACAAAGACCACAAGGAAATCACAGGATGAGCAAGTGCCACATGCCAGCTGACATGTGTGCCACCTACGGAAACACAGCCACCAGAGATCCAAACTGGGGGTGACTCAGGGTTGTCAATCAGCAAACTCACTGCAGTCTCCTTCAAAACCGAGGAAACACAGTATCATCAGAGACCACGTCCTAAGTAGGTTATTTCTTTTCTCAACTCCCGACTCTTGACTTCCTCCCCGACCTGAGCAGGAAGAATGATCTAGAATTGACTGGAGAACCATCCCTGTAAGCTGTGACGTGAGCACTGGCCGTATCTACTATAACCCAGCACAAGAGTTTGGCCAGGTGGCTCAGTGGTCAAGAGTGCTTGCTGCTCTGACAAAGGACCTGGGTTTGGTTCCCAGCACCCATGTCGGGGTAGACAACTGTCTGTAACTCCAGTTTCAGGGGATCCAACATCTTCATCTGGCTTCATCAGGCACCAGACATGTATGCAGTGCAAACATATACACTCAGAAAAAACACTCAACCCATAAAACATTTAAAAAATAAACTTTAAAGTCAACCACAGTGAGGGAAGCTTTGACACACTTCCTCTTCCTCTTCCTGGGGACACATGAACTGCCAAAAACCCAGCACCTTCTGGCTTCTGACAGCATCCATACACACATACACTCATACATAAATTCAGATGCACACAAGCACACAAAAATAAAAAAGGAAATCTAAAAAAGAAAAACCCCTAACACAGAACGTTAAAAATAGAAGGTCATGTGACCCTGTTGCAGTAACAGCCACAATCAGCTGAATTTAATTCTAGGGTTAGAGAACCAGGGAAACAAAGGGGTGAGGGCTTATCAAGATTAAAAGGCTACAGGGCAGCCAGGTGGTGGTGGCGCACACCTTTAATCCCAGCACCCGGAGGCAGAGACAGGTGGATGTCTGTGATTTCAAGGCCAGCCTGGTCTACAGACTGAGTTCCAGGACAGCCAGGGCTACACAGAGAAACCCTGTCTCAGAGAAAAGAGAGAGAAAAGGCTGCAGGCTCTAGTGAAGGCCTGAGGAGGGAAAACTACCTTCTCCAAAGGAAGATTCATTTATTATATAAATTGCTTCTCAAAATAAGTGCCAGCTTAGAGAAGCAGCAGGAGAAGGTATCTTTTTGTAAAATAGAACAAATACAAAATAGATGTAGCTCAGTGGTAGAACATTTGCCTACCAAGCATAAGGTCTTGGGTTCAATCCCCAGCACCCCAAAGCAAACATCCCTCTGAAAAATGACGCAGATCTGGGAGTCTGTTTTCCTGGTCCCATTCTGAATGTGACCCCTGACGATTCCAGCCAGACTATGGCCCTGTGGGGAAAAGACAGCCCTGCCACCTCACAGAATTGCTCTCACCTGCCGCGGGGATCTGGTAAGGTTGAATTGATCGGGCTGGAAGCACAGGATGATGGAAAGTAACAGTGCCATCGAACTCTCCCCGTAACTTAATGTCAAATATCACGGATGTCTAGAGGAGGGAAATGCATCCATCACACGTTGCCAGTGTGGAAGCCTCTGTGTGCACCCACCCCAGCCCGGCTCGCACTCAGAGGGGCCCACTCTCCTCACTCCTGCCGCTTCCCCAAACACTTCCTGCACTTAGGGCCTGCTTCCTCGAAAGGTCGTAGAGAGACAGGTAGAGCCTTTCCACTTGAACTTGAAACAGCTTCAGAGACAGAGCAGCGTGACCCCCAGAAAGCAAGGGGAGGTGAGGCTTGCCTGGTACTGGGTGCTCAGTTAAATACTGTTATCCACACCCACATAGGCCACAGACTCATGTGACACCAGGGATTTGAAGCAAAGTCCCAGCCCAGCTGGCTCAACTGAGTAAGAGTTCCAAAGATCAAATCAAATACATTCTCAAAGTTTCTAACCTCTTTGGTTCTTTTTGAGACAGGGTCTCCTGTAGCCCAGGCTGCCTTCAAACTCACTCTAGCGCTAAGGAAGACCTTGAACTTCTGACCCTCCTGCCTCTACTGCCCAAGTCCTGGGTAACAGGTGTATACTATCACAGCTGGCTTTTAATCGGGACAGAACGCACTAGGCAAGCACGCAACCAAGCAAGCTGTGTCCCCAAACTGAAATCGTTTTTATAAACCGTTAGGGAATGACTGACTCCTTTAGCTTAAGCACTCTTCCTAGCGTGTTTGGGTTTGCCAGTTCTCACAAAGCCTATTAAGAGCCCCGGCACAAGCTGCTGCTGCTGCTGCTGGTGGTGGTGGTGGTGGTGGTGGCGGCGGTGGCGGCGGCGGCGGCGGCGGCGGCGGCGGCGGCAGCGGTGGCAGCAGCAACAAGCAGATCTCTGAGTTCAAGTTCAGCCTGGTCTACAGAGCAAGTTCCAGGGCAGCCAGAGCTACACAGAGAAACCCTGTCTGGAAAAAGAGCCCCGACACAGACAACAGCATAGCTTCCTCCAGGAGACTCACCTCTGTGTCCTGATGGTGGACGACTACCAGGTTGTCCACTACGTTCAGAGCGAACTTCCCCGTCCTGTTCAACTTCAGTATGTGCATCTTTTTACACGCGCCCTCTCTGTAAGACAGCACAAAAGTTGGACTGGAGGTCAGCAAGCCTTAGTTCAGTTTTCAGATCCAAGAGGGAAGAGGACAGGAGGCCCCAGACATACCGCGGGAGATGATACAACACCACCTCTGCTCCCGTACTATTGGAGGTCCGAGAATGATGCCGCAGGAACAGGACGTAGAGTTGCCCATATCTAAGCAGAGACGGAGGCACACGAGTCATATCTGGCCGTTTGAAAGGCCTTCCTCCCCAAGCTGGGGATGTCGCTTGGTTGGTAAAGTGAGGCTTGGCTAGCTACACAGAACTCTGGGTGTGAACCCCAATAAGGCATAAACTGGGTATGGCTTAGCTCCTAGTGTTGACACTCGGGAGGATGCGAAGTTCAAGGTCACCTTGACTACATAACAAGTCCCGGCCCAGCCTAGCCTATATAAGCCTGTCTTTAAGGGTCACAGAATTCCTCCACATACGCTTCATGATGGTCTGCCGGAAGAAAGACACAAAGCCAAGCACTGAATTCCAATCGGAAGGAACACAGGCCAGCAGTTGTGACAAGCAATGCTTATTATTTGGCTTTCTGTGTTCTTTCACAGTATGAGGACATGTCCCACAGCAAAAGGACAGGACAGTCACTCTTCCCGGTAGATGTCACCTCGTGGACGCTGCCGTGAGTAGCTCTAGAATGTGCACTTCTATCCCTGCCATGAGTTCAGGGCGGGCCTGCCACGGTGACACGAAAAGAGACCAAAGGGACGGACAAGTCCCCAGCAGTGACCGCTCTGCTCTCAAAGGAAAAGGAGGAAGTACATTCTACTAAAAAATAATAATAATTTTTAAAAAGTTGTCGGGAAACTCAGAGAAGAGTTGGAAATGACTTAGAATTTGTGTTTTGGGACTGGGGATAAATCTCAGAATCTTGAGCATGCTAGGTACTAAGTCACATCCTCAGGTCCTGGAGCAAAATTATGAGGACTGCTGGAACAGAAATGTAGGGGTAGGAAATGCCTCTTTGTACCGATTTCATTTTCGCTTAACATTTTCAGTATGACACTTAAAACTTGAGACATCTGTATTTCCAAGCAATTACCTAATTTACTACATATATAATTCCGTTCCATGTTTGTTAAGAGTTTTAAAAATTATATTTTGAGGGCCAGGCAGTAGTGGCACACATCCCAAGGCAGGTGCATCTCTGTGAGTTCAAGGCCAGCCTGGTCTACAAAGTAAAATCCAGGACAACCAGGGCTACACAGAGAAACCCTGTCTTGAAAAACAAAAACAAAAACAAAATTGTATTTTGAACATTTGTATATTAGCTTAAAAAATTCTTGTTAAGCTTCAATTAATAGAACTTTTTAAAATTCTAAGGCAAACCTATTTAATTGTTTGAATGTTTCATTGAAATTGTTTCAATATTCCCATTGTGTCAGACAAGAGGTAAAAAAATCATCCTTAGATGATAAACTAGTATAATCAAAAGAAATTCCCAGGGCAGGAAAGATGGTTCAGCAGTTAAGAGCATTTGCTATTTCTCCAAAGGACCCAGGTTCAATTCCCAGCACCCACAGGACAGCTTACTGTAACTCCACTTCTAGGGAACTTGACACCCTCCTCTGGGCTCTGTGGGCACTGCACACACATGGTGCATATGCATACAACAGTTAAAGCATACACATAAAAAGAAACCCTTTTAAAAAGCGTCAAAAGACCTTAGATTTTTCTGTATTGCTAATTCAAGTACGAAACCAAAAAAGGGAAGTCCTTGATATTTGTTTTAAGGGTCCTTTACTGCGAGCTCCTAACACACCTTCATCACTAAGGTCACTAGAGACAATTACAAAAAAGAACCCTCTGAAGACAGACATACATGGTCGCCATTGCAATGTCTCGTTCTGAAAGGCTAAGTTTGGTTGACTTCGGTGCAGCTGGTAATTCAATCTCAAACTTGGGAAGCTTCGACATGGTGCCAGCCTGTTTAGGGGAAAGTTTAGGAAAGTTTACAACACTCCTTCCATGTTTTAGTTTGCTCTACAGTAACTCATGAAGACACACACTGTCTTCTGATCCTTCTCCAGAGAACCAGCCATTCTTGGAACTGGCCGGAAGGTGAAGTGCGCCCTCTAGCGGTTTGAGATGCAAGGCTCATGTTGGGGACGGGGTTCAGTTCAGGGGCTTGACTTACTGTTGCTTTAGAGCTGGGTTAGGGAAGGGGACAGGAATTATTTTAAGGGGCCTGGGGCTCACTCTTACCCTAAAATAAAAAGGCTGCAAAACATTCTCAAGGACTGTGGTGGACAACAGGATCACGGCGCTCTCCGGACAGTACATGTACCAGTTCACATTGATGTTGTGGCTCTTCAGGAGTTTGAGACTTCGTTTTTCAGGTAACACCTGCAACGAAGATCAAGAAATGGAATCTTCACATTAAAAGGCTGCTACAACAAATTAGGTAAATAAAGAGCACAAAGCCCACTGAGGGCTAGCAACGGACCCAAGTGGTAGAGAGCATGAAGAGCATGCATGAGGCTCCAGTTCAACCCCAACACCACCAAAAAGCAAAACAAGGAAATCCAGCTGACGGGTCTCACAGTAACTGTGACCTCTGTTTATTATGGCACCATGTGGCCTGTGCTGTCCAAGGCTCTTCACTACACCGTGAGAGACAGCACAGCACAACAGATGAGAACCTCAGGCTGACAGAGGCTGGGAATGGTGGGATGGTAATTACCACCGTGGCTGAACCTCCATACACTCAGGCAATTACAGCCGTGGCTGAGCCTCCATACACTCAGGCAATTACAGCTGTGGCTGAGCCTCCATATACTCAGGCACCATGCACTAAAGAGAGGAACTGTGGGTTTTCATTAAGCAGACAGTCAAAGTGAAGCAGTCCCCAGACCCAGGCACTGAGTCCGCCACCTTCCCAGGAGCCACCAGGCTCCATCTGCACTCCACCTGGCTCTGGGTCCCAGCTAGACTCCTTTGCTAACCCCACTGTCCACAGGACCGCTTCCAAGTGCAGTGCCTTACAGTCTCGGCACATCTAATGTTCTCTTCTGATTCCTACACACTAAGAACACTGCACAGACTCACCCAGCAGCATGCCAAAGAACCATGAGGGACATCAAGGCCATAAACATGAACCTCGTCATCCAAGCCTCCTAAGAGTGTGTCCGGGGCCAGAAGGACGGCTCAGAAGGTAAAGGCACCTGCCCCCTGACCTAAATCTGATCCCAGAACCCACGGAAAGGTGGAAGGAAATAAACTTTCCAGAGGTGCCCTCTGATCCCACACATGTGCGCTGTGACAGGACAGCACACACGGGAAGCCACAAGAAGCATGCTGGAGGTTTCCTTTTTAATCTACTTCTTTTTCTATTCCGTGTGTGTAGACATGGGTATGTCATACCGTGTACACGGAGGTCAGAAGACAACTTCTGGGAGACAGTTTGCTCCTTACACAAGGGGTCCAGGGATCCAACTCAGATCATCAGGCCTGGGTGGCAAGTGCTGACCCATCTCATCAGACCTAACCTGTGTTAGCACCCGAAGCCCTGTGATGCACACTTGCTCACTAGAGAGAACAGACTTTTTTCAGAGTTATTTTATGTGTAACAAATGTTTTGTCTACACACATGTATGTGGACCATGTGTATGTTTGGTGCCCATGAAAGTCAGAAGAGGGTTTTGAATATGCTGGCACTAGAGTTACAGATGGTTGTGACCCACTATGTTCCTGAAAGAACAACAAGTGCTCTTAACCACTGAACATGGACAGATTTTTAAAGACGACTGTGGGGGGCTGCGTGGCGGTGGTGGTGCACACCTTTGATCCCGACACTGGGGAAGCAGGGACAGGTGGATCTCTGTGAGTTCGACACCAGCCTGGTCTACAGTGAGTTCCAGCATAGCCAGGGCTATACAAAGAAACCCTGTCTCAAAGAGAGAGAGAGAGAGAGAGAGAGAGAGGGCTGCAGGGAGCCCCTCTGTCAGCCTGTGTACAGCGTACCCAGGCTTCCCCTTCTCCATTTATGGGTTCAAACTTTCCAGTGCGCATGTTGGCAGTCCTAGAGCAGAGACCACAGCATGAGCGTCTCACATGCCACTTTCACTGGGCACATTATCTCCACCAGTTCTAATTTACACTCCTTTTGTTACATCAATAAGATTACAGCCTGAAGGTAGGCAGCGGTGGTGCACACCTGTAATCCCAGCACTTGGGAGGCAAAAGCAGGTGGATCTCTGTGAGTTCAACGTCACCTGGTCTACAAAGGAAGTTCCAGGACAGCAGAGCTGTTACACAGACAAACCTTCCTAAGCTGTGACCCGTTAACACAGTTCCTCATGTGTGGTGACCCCCGACCATACAATTATTTTTGTTGCTACTTCATAACTGTAGTTTTGGTACTGTTATGAATCTTAATGTAAATATCTGTGTTTTCTGATGGTCTCAGGTGACCCGTGAAAGGACTGTTTGACCCCGAAGGGGTTGTGACCCACAGGTTGGTGTAGCTAAAAGTTTTCAGCTACAGGCTGAGAACCGCTGTCCTAGTAGACAGTGAGTCTCTCTCTCTCTCTCTCTCTCTGAAATGGCAACTGTCTATAAACCAATGAGATCCAAGCCCAGCAACAGCGCACAGAAGAGATTCCCACACTGCCACTCAAAGTGCAAGCTTCTATGACAAGGTAATGGTGTCTGCTCGTATGTATTCAATTCCAAGTACTGCTTTACCCATGAAGAAACATGTGAGCAAGCTCACTGAACTTTCTAATTGTAATGGTAAAACAGTGAAATTGAGCGAGACATCCTGTAACAGGAAGTGGCAAAAAAAAGGGCAAATCATTCAGAGCAGAACTGTTCTCAGAACAAAATCTGGGAATAACAGCCAAAGCATACAGCTGTGCAAGAAAAAAATAGGCTGCAGAAGTTTATACGCAAGAGCCCCCCTTTTGTAAAAGATGATAATAATAATGATAATGTATACAGAAGAAAAGCAAAGGAGTGTGCAAACTGCTGCTGACAGTCACTTCTAGGGACTACTACAACTTTTGCTTTCTGTACAATGTCTCCTCAATTGAGAGGCTAGGCTGGCTCTAGAACCCTCGTGTCCAACCCAGGCTGCCGAACTGCCCCTGCTTTCTCTAGCAAACCTAACAACCGATACAGTACCTGGTAAAACTCAATGCCTTGATCTGTTATGAAGACAATTTCCGTAGAACTGGTCCAGCAGAATCCCAGGATGTTGGCATTCTTGGTCTGGGAGAATTACAGAAAGAATGTTTTTAGCTGGCTGTGGCTGCACATGCCTGTAACCCCAGCACCTAGGAGGTCAAGGCAGGAGAACTGGGAAGTCAAGGCCATCCACGGCTACATTTCAAGCTGGAGGCCAGTCTGAGCTACGTGAGACTATCTCCAAAATAAAAAAGAACGAACTTACTCTGTGAGTAAGGCGTCTGCTGCACACGCACAAGGACCTGGGTTCAAATCCCAGCACCCACATAAATCACCAAGAGTGGCCACAACCCTAGTGCTGGGTGGGGGAGAGCAGAGACAGGAAAGGCTCTTGGGCTGGCTGGCCACCGGCCAGGTCAGTAGAGACCTGCCCCAAGGGTCTAAGACGGCGAGCACAGAGCGGGACTGAAGGGATTGCTTATACTGTTCTATTATTAAATAAAACTCGGGAGTCAGATGCTGGGGTAAAAACCTGACGGATCAGAGAAGCAGTGGAAAAGCGACCAGTGACCTCTCTCTCCTTCCTTGATCCAAAAGGGCCTGCAAATCTTTCTAAACCCCTCCCTACTGCTTCCTGTGTTTCTCTATATATGTCCTGGGTCCTCCAAAACCTCTATGGCTAATTCTGGTCAGCTAGTAGCTAGCTCTGCCCTCTGATTCAAGGTAAACTTTACTGGCAGTCTCCGGAGTGTCAGAGTGCAATCAAAATATCCCACAACACAGGACACACCACATCCTCCACTGACCTGTGAGGGAAGGCATCCCTACACACACTTGTATACTTACACCACACATACAGGAAAAGCTGCACAGCTCTAATCCAAAGCTCAAGGGCTCAGCTGTCACTGTCACTCATGGATGAGTTTCTCAGAATGGTTACTAATTAACAACCACAACCCCCGCCCCCACTCCAACAAGATCTCACTATCATAACAGAGGCTGGCTTTGGTCTGCAGCCTGGGCAGCCTGGAACGCAGGATGCGGCTTCACCCTACCACATGTTGGGATTCATTTTAAACACAGCTTTCCCGATCTTTGTCCTAACCCAAGATTCTGAATCTTAATTCCTTCTGCTGCACAGAGGAGGAAGCCTGAGTTTTATAGAAAGATAACACCCAGAGCACAGGAACTCCAACTTCTGCCTTTCACACTGTGGACACTCCCCCAGCCATCACAATAATACAAGGGCCTGAAGTTATGCAGTGAACACAGACCAAGATGAGTTCCAGCAGCCTGAGACCAGACTGGGTGGTCTGAGGGCAGACAGGCACAGCAGGGCTCAGACAAGGAACTGTTTCATACTTAGAGCACCTGAAGGGCTGGGAGGAGCTTGGCTAAGTGGTAGAGGCTCCTCCCATGGATACAGACCCCATCTTGAGTGCCACTTACCAAAAACAGTAAGAAGCCAAAGTTGTTACTCCCATCTACTGACAGCTCTGGTCAAGCTCCAAGCTGCCCCAGGAGCTCCCTCTGGCCTCATTTATAATACCCTGCTAATCTAATTCAGAGAGAATAGAGTCTATGCCTACAGAAAGTATATGGACATGGGAGGGAGACTTGTCAAGGCAAGAACATTCCAAGAACATCACAGGAAGGCCCTGGCAGGTCCCAGGCCTGAGACACAGAAGGAAGTAGTCACAGTGAGGAAGCCCAGACAGCACTGAGGAGAACCTCTTCACCCATCTACTCTTCCACTTCATAACTGAAAAAAAGGGGGACACTGTCCGCCAGCAAACCTCTGCAGCTCATCACCAACCTAGACAGCCCCCCAGACAGGGATCCCCAGCTTGTGCCTCCACCACCCGACCCACGGGTCTCCACACACAGCCAACAGTGGAAGCAGCGGTGAGGAATGAGGCCCCATCCCCCACCCCCTGTACCTTGCACTCTTGTGTGTATTCCAGCTGAGAGTTATCAGGAATAAAATTACAAAAGTCCTGAAAGACAGAAAAAAACACAGGGAAAATTTCAGATCAAACAGCCTACTATGAGATAAAATGGACAAATGTTTTTGTTTTGTTTTGAGACAGGTTCTCACTATACAGCCCTAGCTGTCCCAGAACTCACAGAGATCTGCCTGCCTCTGCCTTCTGAGTGCTGGGAGGGATTTAAAAGTGTGAGCCACTATGCCTGACAAACAGATTTTTTTTTTTGTTGTTGTTGTTGTTTGGCTTTTCAAGGCAGGGTTTCTTTGTATAGCTTTGGAGCCTGTCTTGGAACTCCCTCTGTAGATCAGGCTGGCCTCAAACTCAGAGATCTGCCTGCCTCTGCCTCCCAATTGCTGGGATTAAAGGCGTGCACTACCACTGTCCAGCTCTGACAGATTTTTAAAATGATTAGAAAATAGCTCATGTTGGGCAGTGGTGTCGTACTCCTTTAATCTCAGCACTCAGGAGAGAGAGGCAGGGGGATCTCTGTGAGTTCCAGGACAGCCAGGACAGCTACACAGAAAAACCCTGTCTCAGATAGATAGATAGATAGATAGATAGATAGATAGATAGATAGACAGACAGACAGACAGACAGACAGACAGACAGACCGACCGACCGACCAATTATGGTCAACTGTCAGCAACACCAATTATCCACTGTAGTGGTTTGAAAGAAAATGGCACCCAGAGGAAGTGGCACTATTAAGAGGCGTGACCTTGTTGGAAGAAGTGTGTCACTGTGGAGGTGAGCTTTGAGGTCTCCTTTGTTCAAGCTACACTAAATGTGACACACTGTTGCTTCTGCTGCCTACAGATCGAGATGTAGAACTCTCAGCTCCTTCTCCAGCACCATGTCTGTCTGCATGCCACTATATCCCACCGTGATGATAATGGACTGAACCTCTGCAATTGTAAGCCACCCCATTAAATGTTTTCCTTTACAAGAGTTGTTGTGGTCCTGGTGTCTCTTCACAGCAACAGAAACCCTAAGACATCAGCCAACTAAAGAGTCCATCCAAATACTCAGTTGGGACTCATGAACAGACTTTTAAAATTCATTCAAGTCAGGTATGGCAGCTCACATCTAGGAATTCAGCACTCAAGAAGCTGAGGCTGGAGGATTGCTCTAAGTTCAACACCAACTTGGGCTATGTAGTAAGTTCCAGGCCAACCTGAGTCATAAAAGGAGGCCTTGTTAGAGAGAAACGGAGAGGGGGGAGAGAGAAGGAGAGAGAGAAGGAGGCAAAGGAAAGAGGGAGCGGAGGGAAGGAAGGAGGGACAGACAGAGAAGGAAGGAGGGACGGACAGAGAAGGAAAGAGGGATGGACAGAGAAGGAGGGACAGAGAAGGAAGAAGGTCCTCAGATGGGTGACATCGGGGAAATGGACTGGCTTTCCCCAGGCTTCCTGCAAATGCAATACTAAAGCAGCAGCAAGTACAGGAGTCTGCTCTTTGTGATCTTTTGATCTCATTCTGACAATAAAGCTTGCTCGGAGAGGGCAGAGCTAGCAACTAGCTGACCAAAATTAACCATAGAGGTTTTGGAGGATTGAGGACAGATAGGAGACAGGAAGTAGTAAGACAGGGCTGAGAGAGGATCTCAACCCTTTGGATGGAGGAACAGAGAGATAGGAGGTCACTTTTCTGATCATTCAGGTGCTTACCCCGATATCTGACTCCTGATTTCTTATTGATAAAGAATAATTAGAAAAACACATCAGTCTACTTATCTTCCCAGTGGCTTCTTCAATACTTTACAGACGACAGCAGTGACTGAATGAACAACACTGATGAACTGATTAATGTGATGCTAGGCGCAAACTCAGGGCCTCCTTTGTGCTAGGCTAAATTCCCACTGCATCCCATCCCAAGACGCACAATGGTGATGCTTCCCAGTGGATGACGTGCCAGCAAGCTGCTCCAACTATGTTTGCTACCTGTTCCTACCCAATCCAGCAAGCGGACATGAGAAACACCAGCTGATAAAGTGACCTGAGTAAGATTAATTCACCAAGTAGTCAAAAACAGACCTCGCATAATCCATGTTGCCAGTTAGCAAGCAACACAAAGATTCAGGACAATCCAAATTACTTTAAAAAAAAAAAAAAAAAAGAGGCTGGAGAGATGGCTCAACAGTTATAAGCACTGTCTGCTCCAGGGCCAGATTCAATTCCCACCAGCTACATGGCAGCTAATACCCACCTGCAGCTCCAGTCCCAGGGGACCCTATGCCCTCTTCTGAGCTCCTCGGATACTGCACACACACGGTGCACAGACATACATACAGGCAAAACATCCACACACATAAAAATAGCAAATCAAGTATTTATGTGTTGGAAAGAGGAGGGGACCAGGAGGAGAGGAGACAGGAGAGGGTAATGGGGCAGAACATGAGCATGAAACATAATACACAGGTATGAAAATGTCATGATAAAACTCAGCATTTTATATCACGAATACAGATGGTAAGCTCATTCATTCATCCACTCATCTGCCTTTCTCGTCTGCAAACGATCTCCCCAGCCCCACATCACTGGATCCCTCAGGGTGAGGAAACAACCTGTCTCTTTCAAGCACGTGTCTAATGTTCTGGCGCTGCTTTCAGCTGCCTTACCACTGTCTTCGAGGTCCTCTGCACAGCCAGTATCTTATTTTCCAGAGAAAACTTAATGCACTTCACTTCGCCTCTGTCGTCCATTCTGAAACAAGAAAGAACAGGTTCTGAGAGAAACTGCCCTGAATTCTAGTTCTTGTTGCTATTGACAAAAAGCCACGTAACTCTTTGGGAAGCAGCAAACTGTAATCTAATGTTAGAACTGCATTTCTGAAGCTGTGAACAGAATCTACTGGCAACAACCTGCTGGTGAAGTGAACAGAGGACATAGTCAAGTGGCTGGAGAATCAGGGTCACACACACGTCACCTGAGAACTGCTAGATACCTTGGGGGATAGAGATGCACTCATTATCATGATTATAGTGATGGTTTCCTGGGTGTATAAATAGCTCACTATATAGTAAGTGTGCAAATACTGTGAGCCAATTATAACGCAATAGAACCGTTCAAAAAAACAAAAAACAAAAAAAACCCACAATGTTTGGGTTCATTTGGCTCACAGAGACCTGAGTGTGATCTCCAGAGTGTGAACCCATGGAAAAAAATCTAGACACTATGGCATTGCAATTCCAGTGCTAGGAGACAAAGAGGAGCAGGCCCCTAAGGGTCACTTACCATGCTAATGTGCCAACAAGACTGTATAGTGGTATTTTATTTGTGCTGAAATGTGATTTTATTTGTATGTTAATAAATAAAGTTGCCTAGGGGTCAGAGCTATTAGCAAGCCATAGGGAAAGCCAGGGCGGTGGTGGTGCACGCCTTTAATCCCAGCACTTGGTAAGCAAAACTAGGTAGATCTCTGTGTGTTCAAGGATACTGCCGGCATTGGAGACACACGCTCCAAAATGTGTCTGGAGGTCTGCACAGACAGGCAGTGACGAGGCAGTCACGTAGTTGGGTTTACAACCAATGAGAAGGAAGAACAGAACTCTATTTAAAGGCGAACGCACAGGAAGTAGTTCCTTTTCAGAGAGGTCTCTTGGCGGGAGAGGCTAACTGGCGGAAAGCGGGTAAGGCTCTTAGCTCTGACCTCTTGGGCTTTTATCTTTACATTGGCTCTGTGTCTCTTATTTAATAAGACGGTTGGTTACATCTACAAGACTGCGTCTCAAAACACGAGAAAAAAATGCATGCACGCATATACAAGTTAAAGGCTGCATCCTACCAACCCTTCAAGCTCCTCAGAATCCTGAAGTGTAGCCTGACAGGCAGATCCCTCTCAGTTTTCCATGTCTCACTGGTGCATCTCACCCACTAACTTCCCATGCTTGTATCAATCTATACCTCAGAGCCTCTTGGCTTTCTGGCAACACATAGCTGAACTAACACTGTCTCTCAGGGTTACTGCTGCCTCTGCTCCCAACAGCATCAGGAGCACAGACATATGGTGTTTCCAAATGCTGAGGTGACCTCACCACACCCAACCTGACAGATTTTCACCATCAAAGAAAAGCCCTAATCCCATGGGGAATGCACACTTTCTCCATGGCTCCTTCCCTGCAGATATCCTGACCTAGAGTCCCCAAAACACCACGCCTTTGCTCATGGTCTGGTCTCCAACCAGAAATCACTCCCTTCCTACCTTAAAGCCTTGCTCAAGCCCATCTCAAGGTCAAAGCTGCATCCCTTAAGTGTTCCCATGTTCTCAACAGAGCTCTAGCACAGAGTTTATCGTGGCAAACAGTATTTGCTGAATCTCTTCCCTCCTACATTAAGTCCGAATTCCAGAAAGGGGCTGATTCAAAGTCTTCACTTGTTTGCCACTGTCGATGTGTGCCGAACAAGGACCAAAAAACCA
>CABHPR010105258.1:0-14051 GCA_902168415.1 Peromyscus melanophrys
TTTTTTTGTTGTTGTTGTTGTTTGATTTTATAGACTAAATGCTTCATCTGTGGCATTGGCAATGACTACTTTGACACAACACCTCACGGTTTTGAAACACATACGCTGCAGGAGCACAACTTAGCCAATTACCTGTAAGTATCTTGGTTAAGGATGTCGTCTTTAGGGCAAAACAAAACAACTCTGTCTCAAAGTTTAGTCTGCTCGTGTTGTTTCTCCCTTTCTGTTTGGAGAGGTAGCCATGATCAGTAAAGCTGCCTGTATGATGAGCCAGAGTCATTCTCTCTGCCCTTTGTTGGAAACAATTGTGAACTCTTCCACACCTAAGCAGCCCAGCTCATGTCTAGGCCCCATTCCTCTCAACAGCATGTATCTCTAGCAATTCTTTACATCCTTAGGAATGTCCACTTTTACCTCCAGCTATTGTCCAGGCTTACTGCCCCCACCTTTTCCCTTTCTCTTCTCTGTGAACGTCTTACTAAAAGGTCTTCTTTCCCCACCGTATCACAAGATTGCGTTGCATCAAGTAGGTGCAGTCAGATTCATGCTGATGACCAGTTTTTAGACATTCTGTCTGCTCTGCGGCTTCCATTAAATTCTGTGAAAGTGGAATATTCTGGGGAATGTTTAATGTTAGCAATGCAAATAATAAAAATATTTCACTTTTCCTAGGGTCAAGCATTTACTCAAGTTATTGGAACCTATTCAGTACCACTTACAGGGTATATCAATTATATGACCTGATTATTCAGACTCCAGGAAGTGTGATTCTCAAGGGGAAAGTGATCTACTTTCTGACCTTGCTCTTCCTGCATTTCATTCACATCTCACTCTTTGGGATAAAACAGGCCAAAGCTTGTGCTCAGTTCCTTTTTAAATAACCAACATCCTTTCCCTAGTATCATCACCATGGCCATTTCTCATTAAGAGGGCTCTAGTCAGGATACAGAAGTTAGCCCACAGCCCTGTGGCAGACAGCACCAGGGAATGATAGACTAGAAGATGTTAGATATTTGGGTTGAGATTCCCTTTCATGATACCCTGAACACTCTATGTGGTGATCTGCCAGCTAAATAAATGTGCCAGGAAGAGAAGAATGTTTCACCGGCCCAGGGCTTTAGTATGATAGAAGTATGAAATTCTCAATCTTGGGAGAGAGAAAGGATGAAGCCGTCATAGTTAGAGCCATTTCTGTGTGCCAGGACATAAGATAAAAATAGTACTGCCCTGTAAGACTCAAAGTTTGGGGCTCTGCTACATGCAAGATATTTTCTCGACCTTCTCTTCCTTTACCAGTGTCACGTTTTCCTTTCCTAGAGGGCATGAGACTGGTTTTTCTAGAAACCATCTCTGGAGTTGTATAATATGAACTGAGAGTACAGCCCCCTGGGACACTTGTGTGTCATAGACAGACTCAAATCTTTGATACAGATCATTTAGCACAAGTGAAACCACACCACCTTTCCCCAGTTTCCCACAATGAAAAACAAAGCGATACTTCTATGAACCGAAAGTAAATCCTGTCCACATTTTTCATGACTCATCCCTGACATGTGATTTCAAGTCGAATTTTTATTACATGATAAACTGGCCTATTGATAGTTTTGTGGTAAAGGGTCCTGCCCCCCACCTTTTTTTGTGGTAAGCAAGATAGCTTGCAAGTGGGCTTAGCTCAAATTTTGGGGGATTAAGAAGGCTCTCCCTCATTGGCTTGGAGATGAGCATCGATCATCATTAGAAATGCTTCCTTGATTCCTAAAGGCTTCTTAGTTTTCAAACCATATTTCCAGTTTCTCTTTGTAAACAGTGTTAGATAGTTTGAGTAAGAGGTACCTTGGGGCCGGGTGGTGGTGGAGCACGCCTTTAATCCCAGCACTCGGGAGGCAGAGGAGGCAGAGGCAGGCAGATCTTTGTGAGTTCAAGGCCAGCCTGGTCTACAGAGCAAGATCCAGGAAAGGCGCAAAGCTACACAGAGAAACCCTGTCTCGGGAAAAAAAAAAAAAAAAAAAAAAAAAAAAAAAAAAAAAAAAAAGAAGAAGTACCTTGGGCTGGAAGGATGGCTCAGCTGCTAAGAGCACTTGTTGCTCTTGCAGAGGACCCAGGTTCAGTTCCAGCACCCACTCAGGCAGCTCATAACTGCCTGTAACTCTAGTTCCAGGAGATCTGATGCTCTCTTCTGGACTCTGCTGACTCTTGCAGGCACACAATATAAATGTTTTTTTGTTTGGTTTTAGTTTTTTGGGGTGGGGTGGTTTTCAAGACAAGGTCTCTCTACATACCCCTGGCTTTTCTGAAACTTGGTCTGTAGACCAAGCTAGCCTCAAACTCAGAGGTTCACCTGCCTCTGTCTCCCGAGTGCTAGGATTAAAGGTGAGCACCACCATGCACACTCGTTTGTTTGTTTTTAATTTAAAAACCTCTGGGGGCTGGAGAGATGGCTCAGCGGTTAAGAGCACTGACTGCTCTTCTAGAGGTCCTGAGTTCAATTCCCAGCAACCACATGATGGCTCACAACCATCTGTAATGAGATCTGGTCCCCTCTACTGACCTGTATTCACACATGCTGTATACAAAATAAATAAATAAAAATCTTAAAAAAAAAAAAAACCCTCTGCCCTTCCCCCATTTGTTCTTTTTCCAGATTCTTTCTGATGTATTTGATTAACAAGGATGAAACAGAACACACGGGTCAGGTAAGAAACAAACTTTTTAACTAAGAACTAGATAGCAAAAGGAAGACAACACAAACCTAAGTCTTGAAACTGAGTAGTACACTTCAGGATATCTGAGGCTATTAGTCTCTTAGATGCATTTTTTCCCATCACCCTTTTTGTTACTTAAGAAGTGAGAATTTAATGGTGACTTCAGTCTATTCCCCAAGTTCCCCTTGATAATCCTTCCCAACAAACACTGACATTTTCCAAACCATTGTGTTTACTGCTTCTGTATAAAATAGCTGGAGGTGGGAGGACAGTAGAGAGAAAAAGACAACGAAGAACGGAGTGGGTGGCTGTAACAAAGAGCAGGAGATTCAGAGGAAGACAGTGGGAGAGACAGCATAAGAAAGAAGGGCCTTGTATGTGGGTGACAACAGGACTGTGGAGGTGTGGTGAGAGCGGATGAGTGAGGAGCTGTGTCAAGTAATTCTGTGACTAACTATGAAAAGGAAAGGTGGAGAACACAGCAAGAAAAGCCTAGTTACTCAACATTCAAACGTCAATGGATAGAAAAACTTTATGGCGCAAACACTCGGGTTTCAGATCGGGCCTCAGGTAGCACGAAATGCCCCCTCAACCCGCATTCTTCTTTAGTCCCCCGTTTACAGTTGGCATGGGATTGAACAGCTAGAGGGGGCAGAAGACAGGTTTTCCTCCTCCACTCTACCATGATGGGAAGACATGACTTCTTGCTCACAAAACCAAGTGAGCTAGGGAGAGCATGAGAACATGCCCACGTGGCCTTGCATCAGTTCCCATTGGTCTTCCTAAAGCAAATCACACAGAGCAAAAAATAAACTGATCTTTAGCTTTTTGTGGTTTCAACACAAAGCACCCTTTGCTTACACTGTTCCAGGAGTCTTACGTGTGGAAGATGTACCAGGAAAGGTGCTGGGACTTCTTCCCAGCTGGCGACTGCTTTCGTAAGCAATACGAAGACCAGCTCGGATAAGTCTGCGTTCAAGACGAGCCATGATTCTGGACAGTCACCTTCTAATGGAACAGAATCCTTTTTTTATACTTCTTTAAAAAAAATCTATATTTGGAAATTGATTTGGCATTTGTGCCCAATGGACAAAGGATGGCAAACCGTCAAGGACTCCACCTGGTTGCTCACAGGGCCCCCAGTTCTAAGAGTTCAACTAGTTTCTTGGAATAGTTCAGAGAAATATGAAGTCTTGAACACCTAAATGTCATGCAAGAGGATGCCGGCCAGGGACCGATGGGGAGACCCTACACAAAATTATGTTCAACTCATGTAACTGCAACCTAATTTCTCCATGGTACTTGCTAGTGACTCTATCCAGAATCAGCTTGAAAAGCTTTAAGCAGCTAAAGAAATAGAAAACAAACACTTTGTCGAAACTGAAATATCGATTAAGTGCCTTAAAAATCTCTTTAGATATAGCTATGCAAGTTTTTTATGTTTGTGTTCCGGAAGGACAACTCCATTAAACAGCTGTGCTGATATTCTGTCTTACTTTATGAAACTGCACCTGAAGGTTATTCACATCATTTCTTCACTAACAGCTTCCCAACTGCTGTTAGTGGAGAAAGGCACTGTACTGAAATTTCAGAAAAATCTCACCCTTATACCAAACCTGAGTGATGCTTCATGGTCCCGTGTAAGTAGTGGAGCTGCCGTGTTTTAGGTCAATCTCCTCCAATAAAGTCAAGTGCCCACTGCAATAAAGTAACACATGCCAGTTCATGGTTTGGCTTCTCGTCATGGACCACTTCAGTCATTCCACAGCATCCTGACTGCTGGAGTCAGGGGCAGGAGACAAGCAGCCCACGGGCTTCATACCACAAGGAAATGTCCATAGACCAGAGGGTGTTTATTTTGACCAGCTGCATGCCTCGTTCCTTGTGTATAGTCCCTTAACTAGCACCTGTTATTCTGTAATATTGTCAGGAAGGAGACTGAAAATATAGCTGTGACACCCCCAGTCCTTAAAGAAATCTATTAGGTGACTAAGCCAGGTAACAACAAAGCAAAGCCCCAAGCAAGCCTCATACATGTATTCAGATGCCATCAAAAGCAGAGGTAGGCATTGGCTGCTGTAAGCATAACAGTACATGTTAGCATGGGGTGTTCTGGTAAACTAGCCCACCCTTACTTAGTTTGCTTCAGGCACATTTCCCCCCCATCCCCCTCCTCAGGAAATCATGCTGTCCAGCCAGTCTTCCAGCTCTTCCTCAGTGACATTTTTGGATGTGCTCGTCTGTTCAGGTTCCACATTTTTCTCTCCAGTCACAGATGGTTTTTCAGGAGCTATGGAAATAAAATCAATGTTAGCCACCTCACATCAATTACAATGGTGAGGGTTAAGGCGTCCTGGGGGTTCGTTTGAGGATATACTTCAGCCCAAATTACTACTTTCTCCACAACAAGCAAGAAATTCTCATGATTGTCACCCCCTAAGATACAATCAATAGTATCTAAACAAAATAAGCAAAGGTACAGATTCGCTCTTCTATTTATACTGAAGATGAATTTCACTGCTCACTGGTGTTGTGGAGTTTGTTCTAACACAAAGACCAACAGCATAGCTTAGTGTCCTTTTCCTTTGGGGGCAATCCTGAAACATCATAATGACTCTCGAGTACTGTATATGACAGTTACCATATCAGAAGGGCTACTAGCTCACAAAATATTTACAAGATGTAAACATTCTTTTGCTTTAAAAAAAAAAAAATCTGCTTCCAGCCTGTTCAGTCGATTAAAAGGTCTTCTACTGAAAGGCTTTTACAGCAGTTCAATTTGCAGCTCTAAATTTAATACTGCAACTGGGCTGGTAGCCACTTTGGAAGCCTAAGATATATTGAGTAAGAGAAACTGTCAGAAAGGTCAAAGCAGGGGAAGCTGTGATTTGCCCAGGGGAAGAGATGGCTGGGACATGGCTAAATCAATGTCAGACACAGAGGGGTATGCATAGGGGATGGGGTAGGGCTGTTCCCATAAAAACACCAGAACTGAGAAGATGAACGGGAAATGAAATGACAGCCATACCTGTTTCCTCCTGGGCCACCTGCCCCTCTCTTTCTGGTTCCTGGTCCTGAGACGTCTGGTCCGGACAGATTGTGTCTTCCTCTTTCACAGGTGCATCTAAATGCAGCAGCATGTCCAGTTCATCTTCTAGATGGTCTGACACTGACTGTGGTGGGAAGGGGGCTTTCTGCAAACCCTCTAGAGGGTTTGGTCTTAAACTGTCTTTGCCCAGAGACCTGGGACAACTACCCACAGCAGATCTGAGCTCGGAGATGGGCCCCCTTAACTGCATGCCCAGCTCCTTGCCATCATCATTTCTCCTTGGTTTCACCTGTGGAAGTTCCAGAGGAATTGTGGTCTGAAAAAGAAGCATGATGTCAGAATTTAATAGAATCCTAATGTTAAGCGCTTAAGCACAAGAAGTCAAGGAAGCCATACAATCTTGTAGGTAGGGAACTCAATTCAGACAGCCCACGAAGTATCTCCTGTTGGAGCCCCACTGCAGCCTCTTCCTGACCCACCCAGGGTGAATGGAGAGACTATGTGGAAACATCACAGGGCTGTGCCTCCCACTCGGCTCCCCTCTATTATGTGTTAACTAGCTCCGAAGTGGAATTAAAAGCCCACATCTTCCTATCCCTGGCCTGAAAGCTGACTGTACCACATGTCTATTTGAATTGATACTTAAGTTTATAATGAAGAATGGCCTATCTGTAAAAGTTACTAAGTAGTAATTAGCCAAGTAGACTTGGTCACTGTGCTTAGATGATGGGGCAGAATCATTTGCCAAGAAGAAAAGAATTCAACTGTCATTTGAATATAAAATGTCAAATGTGAAGAAAATGAGACTATTTGGCTACATTTATAGAACATTCAAAACCAGGTAAAACTATAGTAATAGAAGCCAGGGTAATGGCTGTCTTGTGGGCAGATGGGGATTTAAGGTATGCAGAGGAACTCGCAATACTCTGACTCTTGAATGCTGATTCCACAGTTACACATACTTATCTGTACATTTGGCTCTATCTGTGTTATGCTTCAAAAACTTCCCATATGACTGTGACAAGGTCTCAGCCTAAGGTTGAGAAACTGTCTTTTGGGGTAAGGCCACAGGGATGGCAGGGGCCCACAATGCATAGGCTAGAAAGTGTGCCCTATAGCAACTGATCCCTACTCTTAAAGACCCCAATTGCTAGTAACTCCTCAGAAATTTACTTCAGCGTGGCCTTATAAGCATGAACTAGACCAATGTCCAGCATTGCAGTGTATAAAGCAAAGCCAGGGCGTGGTCCTCTAGGCTAATCCTACAACCACTTCATAGATCTCTGTGGCATAGATCTCTGTGAGAACCTGGAAGTTGTTTTCCTTATTTTTCAACCTCCTAGGTGATACTAATGAGTGCAGTTGAGAACAGATATGAGTGTGTGAGTGTGTGTGTGTGTGTGTGTGTGTGTGTGTGTGTGTGTGTGTGTGTGTCTGAGCTAGGGTCTCTCACCTGGACCTAGGTGACAGCTTTCTTAAGATGGCTTACCTACTCTGCCTTTGTACAAGAGCGCACAGACACAGCCATGAATACAAACTCCAACCACTCAGCCTGCTTTCTATTGCCCCAGCACAGTATTTACTATGATCATTTTCACTAATGCAGACCTGCCTGGGCCGTCATCTCCTTTCACTGCAGCTCAAGTAATCTTACACCTCAGCCCCCAGCTTACCCACCATTTCCTGAGGAAAGCCAGTCCTAGCCACACCAGGGTGCATCAGGTCCATTACTACAAGCTCTTATGGCACACTGTGATTCACATAACTTATCATTTCTATGCACCTGTATAATTACTTCATTAAACTGATTAGTATCAATATTTTCCAGTAGATTGAGCTCAGGGAAGGAGGAACCACGTCCACCTGCTCACCACTATGTGCCTGGTGCCGGCTCAGAGCCTGATACCTGAACATTCTGTGGTAAGGGCTAGACTTTATAGTCCTTCTTGCATTCAATTCTATTAATTTGATCCATTAAAATATGTCATATATAAAATATAACAGTAACTTCAAACAACTGTTTTGTTTTCCTTCAAACTTTACAAGGTGACACCTCAATATGAGGCCTCAGCTGGTGATGAGAAAAGTTCAGGCTGAGACACCCTGATGGCTATATTCTTCCCTCTGGTCCTTCCTCTGTCCCAACCCAGCCAGTAGGTAGACTCTGATCTTACCTGGATCAACTCCGCAGCCACGTTAAGCCGGACTGAGAGGGGCAGCTGTTGAAGGGCTCGAACCAGTGACTCACTATCCACATAGAGTGCTGAATTCTAGATGGATTTTAAAAGAGAGGGGGTGGTAAAATAACTGTGCATAAGTCATTCACTGGAGTTACTTTTGTCTGGGAGTCCAATAATAACTCGCATCTAATGAGCTTCCACGGCTCTCTACCAAACAGTGAGCCCACAGCTTGCTCACTCAGAGAGCTTCCACGGCTCTCTACCAAACAGTGAGCCCACAGCTTGCTCACTCAGAGACACAGTTAGGGCAGTGGTCACCATCACACCAAGCTGATACCGTAGCCTTAAAATTGGGAGAAAACTAGCATTTGAATGAAATTGACCAGAAACTTCCCCTAAATTCAGACTGCTGGTCCTAGGCAGAAGAAAGAAGAGCTGGTTAGGTAGTGACATGGGGTTGCCAGGTGTCCCCACAGGAGCTGGTGGGTAAGCTCTGCTTCTCTTCAAATCCGAAAATAGCAACTTCCTCTCTCCAGCCAGCAGCACTCTGTGGTGGTGGCACTAAAAGCTTCCATTGACTCTTTCCACCCAGGAATGAAGTTACACTCTTGCACTGTTGTTTCAAACCAACATTCCTGCTAAGTCCACAGCCAAACCAGTGGCTGATTATCTACCGTCCTATTAGCTACCTTGTAGGTGTCCTGGTGACCTAAGGGAAACAAACACTTAAGAGCTGGTCCTAATGAATTCTAATAGAGGCAAACATCATCCACCACCAATGTTGGACACAGACTTTCATAGGCCCATCCAGGACCATGTCTTGTCCTGTAATTACTGACTTCACATTGGCAAAAAGCCAGAGATCCCCTAGCTTAATAGCTCTATTGTAGGGGCATCTCAAGGTCAAGTGTGGTACAGGAAGACACCTGACATCAACTTCTGGCACTCTCCTCTCCTCTCTCCCCTCTTCCCTCTCTCCTCTTCCCCACCCCTCCTTCCCTCCCATAGATGCATACACTTGCATCTCACCATAAAAGAATGTGAGAAAAACCAGGTGTGTAGTGGCACAGGCCTATAATCTCAACACTTGGTAGACAGACACAGGAGGGTCATGAGTTTGAGGTCAGGCTGGGAAACATAGTGAAATCCTTTCTTATAGATCTTTGGAGGGAAAGTGGCACCCAATCCATTCCTTACTCATGAACACAGCAAGGACCTGGACTAAACATACAGCACAAACACAGCCTTTGTGGTTTAAGGACTGACAGAAGGCCTTCTATGATGTTTGTTTTTATTTTATACTACTAAAAGAAGGGTAATAAAGGTACAAGGTTAAGGAAGGAATGTCAGGGAAGGGGGAGGTTGGCAAAAAGAAGAAGAAAAAAGAAAAATAGCAAAGTAATCTACTGTGTTAATTAAAATCATAACCATTAATTCCCTACTTCACAACTCAACCTATGAGACATTCACGGATGGCCAAATGAACTCAAACTTGAAGGATCTTATTAACTAGGTCTCTTACACATTCTCTCCACAGCTGGTAGCAGAGAATGCATATGGATTACAGCTCTTTTCCACAAGATTCATCTCTGCTATAATGGAAAGGTGCAGGGCCTTGGTCTTGAGACATTCAAGACACACTTGTCTTACCTGCTTTGGACATGAAGTTTCACCATCCCATTCTTTCTCCTCAGCAAATCGGAACTGTGAGAAGGAGTCCCCTAGGAATAGAAAAAAATATGTATAAAATATACATACACATATACAATTTTATATACTCACACATATATACACACACATATAACTTTACACAGAAGACACCCAGTTTCTCTGTTTCCATTTTAGAGCACAAGTGACATCCTGAATAGTTAACTTTCCCAAATACAGTGACACCATCCTGCAAGTCCTGGACCCAGTGCATACATCTGGGCTCTGGAAAATGCTGTTGACAGCTACACTTACTTCATTCAGTCTTCACTCAATAAACCACCATTCCACACGTCAAGGGACAAGCAAACAGGCCTGCAAACAGGCCTGCAAACATGGCCATTTACCCATATCTAGTCTATCTCCATCTTTTCTGCTCAGTGTATGCAAAGAAGTGTGTATTTATGATGGGAGGGCCAGCAAGGCAGAAGAGGGAAGATGAGACTGAAGGACAGCATCTCTGGATTGACCCACAATGATAACAGACTATCTTTTTAATAAGTTATAATCTTAATAACCTCCATTATCACTCCAAATGTCACCTAGTCAGAATGTCAAACATGAACTAAACTCAAAGACTGTGCATTAGACCATTGTGTGAACCATAGTGCACTACTCTGAGTCTTGAGGTAAGCAACAACGTATGATGGTAACATAAGTAAGCATTGAAAATGATCCTGGGCATCAAGCTCTATGCTCTGCTACAAGGCTTGCTTTGTACATGCATATGCATCTGAGAATTTGCATTAATAATTCATTACACATGAATTCTCTCTCTAGCTTTCATAAGGATCTAAATTTGGTCCCACTTCATTTACTTTCTATCTCCCCAGGCAGCTTGTTTGTGCAATTTCATGTAGACAATTCAATGTTTTATCTCATCTTCTTCTTGTCTGATGAACCTGAAGAACCATGTGCCTCTTGCCCTTCATCTCCTATCTGTATTTTAAAACTCCATCACAGGCCACTTCTTCCCCGTGTGTTACCGCCCAGGTGATAGAACCATAGGATTTATTCTTTTCTTTTGATCTTTTGAGTGGGGGAGAGAGAATTCAAAAAGGAAGAGAGAGACAAAGGTAAAAAGTAGAGAAAGGACCAAAAGTGGAAAAGAGTCAACACATTTCGTTGTTGGTGAACCAACCTGATAATTCAAAATTCTTAAAATGAATGAAGTCTTATTATGTGTCCATATGTGCACACATCTATTGTGACTCTCCAGGCTTTCTGTATGAAATGCCTGTGCAACATCATTTTTACCTGCTACATTACTTTTTATCAGGAGAAGTGAAACTGGAGAGTAAGGGTACAGGAGAGAGCTATAAACTAATACAAATCTACCCAGAAGCCTGGAGGAGAATTCTGCAGGAAAAAGTTGAAGTTTTAAATACCTTCGTTACTAAATAAAGAACAAAGGACAAGAATGCAATTGTTCTATAGTTAGTGGGGGAAAACAAAACAGAGAGGCACAAGAAAAGAACCAACTTTCTATTCTTCCAGCAGTAAAGCGGCTGGAACCCAATGCTTTGTGCTTGCTAGGCAAGTACTTTACCAGGGTTATACCCATAAGCCTCATTTTTTTTTCTTTTTTTTTTTTCTTTTTTTTTTTCAGAGATTAAAGCCCAAGAGGTCAGAGCTAAAAGCCTTACCCTTCACTGCTGCTGTTGTCCTCTTCAGCAAGAGAGATACTTCCTGTCTGTTTGTCTTTTTTATAGACTTTCTATTCTGCTTCTCATTGGTTGTAAACCCAACCACATGACCTCCTCCTCACTGCCTGTCTGTACAGACCTCCAGGCCTTCTATGGTTGGTATTGAGATTAAAGGCGTGTGTCTCCATGCTGGCTGTATCCTTGAACACACAGAGATCCACCTAGCTCTACCTCCCAAGAGCTGGGATTAAGGGTGTGCTGCACCACCACCACCACCACCACCACCACCACCACCACCACCACCACCACCCAGCTTCTGCTATGGCTTGCTATTAGCTCTGACCCCCAGGAAACTTTATTTATTAACATACAAATAAAATCACATTTCAGTACAAATAAAATATCACCATATAACCCAGATGCAGAAAGACAGACATGATATGTACTTTTTTCTTAAAGAAGTATGCACATCAACCAATCTAACCTAAGTAACAGAAAGCCAGGAGAATTGTCTCCTAACAGTGGGATCAGGGGCTCTCTCTGACTCTGTTACCTGCTTTGGGGACCCTTTCCTCCCACTGGGTTGCCCTGTCCAGCCTCAACGGGAGAGGAGGTGCCAGTCTCACTGCAACTTGATATACTATGGCTGACTGATATACATGGGACACTGTCCCTTTCTGAAGAGAGAAGAGGAGTAGTTGGGGGAAAAGAGGAAAGGTTCAGGGCAGGACTGGGAGAAGAGGGAGGGAGGGGAAACTGCGATCATGCTGGAAAAACATTTAATTATTTTAAAAATTCAAAAATTAAAAATTAGCACATATATACATATACATACACACATACACACACATATTTTATATATATATATATATATATATATATATATATATATATATATATATATTCAGGTGGGCTAGATGGCTCAGCAGGTAAAATGTATTTGCCACCAAGCCTGATTATCTAAATTTGATCCTCTGGGACCGATATGGTGAAAGAAGAGAACTGCCTCCTGAGTGCCGGCCTCCTCTGACCTTCCCGCACTCTATGTGGCACGTGTGCTCAGACACACAGACACAGACACATACACACACCTGAATAAAATAAATAGATATGGCTAGGCATGGTTGTATACACCTTGAATTCCAGCACTTGGGACACAGAAGAAGGTGGAACTCTGAGTTCTAGGCCAACCTGGTCTACATAGCAAATCCTAGGCCAGCCAGGGCTCTACCATGAAATTCAGCCTCGAAAGAAAGAGCGGGGAAGGGGATAAAGTGTGTGTGTGTGTGTGTGTGTGTCTGTGTGTCTGTGTGTGTGTGTGTGTGTGTGTGTGTGTGTGTGTCTGTGTGTCTGTGTCTGTGTGTGTGCATGCAAATACATGCGAGTGTGTGTGTGCATGTATATATTAATTTCACTGTCACAGCCAGTGCAACTACAGAAAAGAATGAATTATCAATACTAGAGAAATAAAAGAAATGAAACCATGACAATCTGAAGAAAATAGACTGTTACTATTGTACTAGGAAAATCCAAAGGAATGAGTAGGAAAGGCTTCAGAAAATTTATAATAAAAATAAGCAGCTCTCTTAAAATCCAGTTGAAAGTAAAATAGAAGAACCTAACATGAATATACACAGAATTTCTAGGAATAAAGCATAATAAACATTTATTAAAAGCAACTACTTCAAACTTTTTACCAAGGGAGATAAAAAACCAATTAATCTAATCTACAAAATCAATGTTCATTTCAAATCTCAAAAAGATTTATCAAATCTTTTTTTAAAAATTGTAAACCAAGAAATGAAAGGTAGATTTATTTGTTTTTAAGACAAGAATCTATGAAGCCCTCACTGGCCTGGAACTCACTATGTAGACGAAGATGGCTTCAAACTCAGGGATCCACCTGCCCCATCTCCCAAGTGTTGGGATTAAAGGTGTGCACCACCACATCAGCCTTTCAAAGGGTGAAGAATTTGTCTTCAATTTTAAAAATGCATTCAAAAATCTCAATGAATAAAATAGAGAGCTACTCATAAAATAGGAAAGGGCCAAAGAGACCCAGGCATGTGGACATTCAGACAACAGCAGAACATGATATCTGTGGAGAATCAGTCTTTATTGGAGCTAAAATATCCCAATTCCAATACTCGAAAATGTATTTTGTGTGGTTCAAAGACGTAGACATTTGGGGAAGGCAGAATGACAAACAAGGCTGAATTTTGAAGTTAGAGAAGTATAAATTAAATTCCACAAAATTAAGATATAAAGAAATTATCTTAGATCTTCTGTGACAATAAATCCAAACTCAAAGATGACACAGTGACAAGAAACATTTCCAGCACAGACACACAAAGAGCTATTGTTTCTAATATAGAAACAGTCAATCAGAATAAAGTAGTCCAGGAGAAAAGCAGGCCAAGAGGACGGTATATGAAGAAAGACGGCTGATAACAGATGCAATAATTAAAAACCGATCTTGGAGTTTTTTAAATTAGCCAACAAGTGACTGCTTTATCCAATGCTGTTTGTCATTACTACGTGTGTGGTGCATGTGTGTTTATGGGTGCACATGTGTGCATGGGTAAGTGGAAGCCGGGGATCAGTCCTCAGGCTGTTCTTTATTTTTTTTATTTTAGATTAGCTTTATCACTGACCTGGAACTCCCAACCCAGGGTAGGCTGGCTGTCCATTGAGACGAAGGGATCCACTACCCCTGCCTTGCCAGCACTAACATTACATGTGTGTATCCCTGTACTCAGCATGTCCT
>CABHPR010105259.1:4146-33624 GCA_902168415.1 Peromyscus melanophrys
TGTGTGTGTGTGTGTGTGTGTGTGTGTGTGTGTGTGTGTGTGTGTGTTGTGCCTTCCCTTCTGCTGCCTTTTAATTCTTGGTGATTGTGTGTTTGTTTTTGTTTTGACATAAGGAAATTTTACAATCTTACAGTCAGGTTTAGTTGGGTTTTTCTTTTCACGGTTTTAGAGGTGCAGGTTTCCATTCCCAAGGTTTCAGTGATTGTATTATAATCCATCTGATTTCTCTCTTTGAACATCTTTGTCTATGCAGCATTAAGTCTCTATTTTAAATTTATCTCCACACAACTACTGAAGTAGAGATTCAGTTTGCTTTTTTTTGTTTTTGAGATAGGCTCTCACATATCCCAGGCTGGCCTGAACTCAGTGTTTATCTGGAAGGCTAACCCTGAACTTTGGACTCTCCAGCCTTGACCTCCAGGGTGCTGGGATTATAATGCTGCCATACCTGCCTGTTTTTATGCATGCTAAGGACGGAACCTGGATTTCTGTGTGAGTTAGCTACAAGCCCAGCCTTTTGTTTTCTAAATGGTTTCATTCATATTCACACCCCACCCCTCCCCAGAGTCTCACTGTATAGCTGGCCTCCTGCCTCAGCCTGCTGAGTGCTGGATTACTTTGGCCCTCCAGTCTGGCCTCCCTCCCCTCCCTCTCTCCTTTTCCCTCTCTTTCTCCCCTGATGCTAAGGACTAGAACTAGCACCTCCTGAAAGTGACAGGGAACTAGTCTGCTACTGCGCTGTAACCACAGCCTTTTAAAACTATCATGGATTAAATTTTTTCTTATTTTTTATTTTTGACCAGGTCCACACTATGTAGCCCAGGCTGGCCTGAAATTTAGAGCTATCCTATTGCTCTGACTTCCAAATGCTGGAATGACAAGTATGAACTACCACACTGAACTAATATAATCTTCTTAGATTGCTCCTGCTAAGAGCACTCAGGTAGAGAGCGCTGTCTTAGCATGCAGGAGGCCCTTGATTGGTCCTCTCCACCACTAAACGAACAAATGAGGACCTCACCGTTATCTATTGGTTGGAAATGACATCTTTAAAAACATATTAACGTCCCATTGCTTTTTTGGGGGGAGGGGTGTTGTTTGTTTTTCAAGACAGGGTTTCTCTATGTACCTTTGGCTGTCCTGGAACTCACTCTGTAGACCAGGCTGGCCTTGAACTCACAGAGATCCGCCTGCCTCTGCCTCCTGAGTGCTGGAATTAAAGGCGTGGGCCTCCACAGCCTGGAGCTGTGTCCCATTGTTTTTTAATTATATCTATTCGGTTGTATTCATCTGTCTTTTCCTGCCTCACTGCTCTAAGGTATCTGTTAAGAGACTGAAGAGATGGTTCAATGGTCCTGTTCTTACAGAGGACCCAGAGATGGTTCCTAGCACCCACATGGTAGCTCACAATCACCTGTAAATCCAATTCCAATCCTTCTCACCTCCTCAGGCACCAGACACACACATGGTGTAAACCTTCAGACAGCACTTACACATACAGAGAAAATAAAAATAAATATTTTTAAAAGGGACCTGTTAATATCTGATGAGGGGGCTGGAGAGATGGCTCAGCAGTTAAGAGCACTGACTGCTCTTCCAGAGGACCTGAGTTCAATTCCCAGCACCCACATGGGAGCTCACAACTGTCTATAACTCCAGTTCCAAGGAATCTGACACCCTCACACAGACATACATGTAGGCAAAACACCAATGTACATAAAATACAAATAAGTTTTTTTAAAAGATAATAAAAAAAACTTGTTAAAATATATCTGATAAGGCCAGCATGCACCTCAACCTCCATAAACTCTCTGCCTGCATCATAGTGGGGAATAAACCAGTATGGAGACACCCCGGGTACAGAACCATCATGGAGACACCCCGGGTACAGAGCCATCATGGAGACACCCTGGGTACAGAGCCATCATGGAGAAACCCTGGGTTCAGGGCCATCATAGAGACACCCTAGGTACAGAGCCATCATGGAGACACCCCAGGTACAGAGCCATCATGGAGACACCCCGGGTACAGAGCCATCATGGAGACACCCCAGGTACAGAGCCATCATAGAGACACCCTGGGGTAAAGCACCATCATGGAGACACCCCGGGTATAGAGCCATCATGGAGACACCCCAGGTACAGAGCCATCATGGAGACACCCTGGGGTAAAGCACCATCATGGAGACACCCCAGGTACAGAGCCATCATGGAGACACCCCAGGTACAGAGCCATCATGGAGACAACCCGGGTACAGAGCCATCATGGAGACACCCCAAGTACAAAGCCATCATGGAGAAAGAAGAGAAGAGTCTCTTGAAGGGTGGGGAGAAGGTTCCTAAAAAGTGTCTCTTCTCTGAACCAAAGATGGTGAGAAGTGGGAGGTGTCACCATTATACACAACTCTGGGTTACAACTGGGGCAGAGGAGTAGCTCAGTTAATCTATTTATACTTCCCAGTAGCCAGTTGAGCTGGCTGTAACCTCCCAGCCAGCTCAGGCCCTTTGCTGAAATCTAGGGGTAGCAGTCCAGTGTGCCTCCCTGCTCTGTTGGCTTTCCCTTGTGAACACACCAAGGGAGCCTGACTGGGGGAAACGTGCCCCCCGCAGCCATGGCCACAGGATACTTACACATCCATTATTCTCCTTTAAAAAAAGAAAAGGGCACTTAAAGATTTATTTTATGTTTATGAGTATTTTGCCTGTATGTATGTATGTATGTATGTATGTGCACTGTGTCTGTGCCTGGATCAGATCAGAAGAGGGCGAATCCCTTTGAACTGGAGTTATAGATGGTTTTAAGCCACCAAGTGGTTGCTGGGAATTGCACTTAGGTCCTCTGCAGGAACATCAAGTGTTCTAAACCATTGAGCCTTCTCTGCAACCCCTCAGTGCCTGGCTTTAAAATGCCATCAGGTGTCCTCTGGTCTTGTGACTACCCTACTGTGAAACCTTCTAAAGCTCCCAGTTCCGGTTCTAGTGTCCAAGGGCTGTGCAGCCCTACTGGCCTAATCTTCTGGTCTTTTCTGGGAACTCTGCTGTGACAGAGTCACCATCTTCTGCCCCTCTTCATCCATGAGCAACCTCTGTGCCTCTGATCATGCATGTTTTCAAGTATGTGCTCCTTGTGTACAGAGCTCCTCGCCTGTGCCAGGCATCATGACCAGTGCAGGTAACACAGCAGGGGATGATGCAGATGGAGGTCTGTCTTTGGGTACCTGCAGGCCAGCAAGGAGGAGGACATTAAGCAGATGACCATGTGGCTTCCTGATCTGATGCTGTTCGTAGGAGGTATATTCTCGACAGTTATGGGGCCACGAAGAAGGAAGTGGTGTGTCCAAGAGGCCTCTGCTAAGGTGACATGTAAGCTGTGTTGACAGATGCACAGAGTGGAGAGGGGTTGCTAGGTAGGAAGATGCACAGACTGTCAACAAAGCCCCATCCACTGTCACTAAGCCTGGACCCTGCTAAACTCAAGAGTGCCAAGGTGACAGACTGGTTCTTAGCTGACAACCTGTCTGGAGGCAGGTACCTGTCAATTTTGTCATATAATGTAGAGCTGACAGTTTCCTGCATCGTGCCTCTTCTCCCCTACCAGACTGCAAGCCCAGGAACTGGGGTAGGCCCTTCAACAACAGAGTGCTCACATCATGCCACACAGCAGGGCCTACCAGGGTCTTGCTCAGGCACCAAGGCCCTCACTTCCAGCAGAGCTTGGCTTGGTGCTGAACATTGGGCACTTGCTGGGACTCTGATGGAGTGAGTGTAGTGCCCAGGCCTCTTCTCCCTTCTTCCCTGGCCCCTTGGGAGAGGCTCTACCATGAGGCCAAGGCTACCCACCCTAGAGCTTCCACTCCTGTGGATGTATAGACAGATGGCCCCTGAAGGACATACCTTAGCCAGGCATGGTGGTGGGCCTTCAATCCTAGTGCTCAGGAGGCAGGGATACATAGTGAGACCCTGTCTCTAAAACCAAACCAAACCAATGCTACCCTAGAGTGCTCCTAGCAGGGTTACACTCAGCAGTTCCCATCAGAAAGCTCCCAGACTTCTGCCACCATAGCAGAGTAGAATGACAGTAGCTTATCGCTGCTCAGTAGTGAAAGGAACAAACTCCTGATGGTGTGTATGATGACCCTCACAAGCCTGTGCGGTGGGGTGGGGGGAGAAATGCTGCAGTTGCCTGCAACAGGCAAAACCAATCTGTGCTATTAAAAGTCAGTCTAGTGGTCACCTTTGTTTGTAGCAGTGACTCGGAAGGACACAAGGGTCTTTGGAGATATAGACAATCTTGTTTCTTGCTCTAGATATTGGCTATAGGAAGTAGGCAGTGTATCAAACTATATAAGTTGTCTACTCCATACTCGTCTGCATATGGGTTGGTATGGACAATGTACATCCATTGAAAGCTTGAAAAAGGCAACAAGCCAAGCCAGCTACCATGTCCTAGTGATCCAGAGTACTTTGGAACCAATTCCTGCCACCCCACAGCCTCCTACCCAGGCTAGTTATACAGTCAGCAAGCAATAAGGGTGATAATAATAATGTCACATGCACAGGAAGGCTGGAGACTTTGAGAGACTAGGTGACTGAAGTCACCCAGCATTCAGGAAGCTGATGGGCAGAGCCATGGGGTAAAAATAGTCTAGTCACAGAACTGGAAGCAAGGAGCATGCTGGGGTTTGGACCAAGGTTTGGGTCTCTAGGATGCATGGCAAGCTCTGTTAAGATAGGACTCCTGAGCCAACAACCTTGTGGGATGCTAAGCCTCACCAACTGAGTGAGGACTAGTGTCAATGATATGAGTTGCCAGTCACTGATGACAGTCACAGTCCCTGTGTGGCCCACAGTAGGTTCAGGGACCATGGTAGATTGGCAGACCTAGGCCTGTCTGGTGAAGCTGAGGGCACTGGAGCCCTGATGACCTCAGCCTGACACTACCCTAATGACTGTTTTCCTTTCTCTGCTCCTCCCCCTCCTTGGGAAACAATAGTGTTAGGATGCAGGGGATGGATGCGCTTTCACTGACCGGACTTCATGCAGGTTATATAGGTACTCTGAAATGGAGCCTCAGCCTTCTGCACAAAGGAAGCAACCGACTTCTGGTGCTCCTGCTTTCTCCTTGCCTCCTGATCCTCCAGATCCATTTCCTTTCCTTTTTCTCTCCTGTTCCAGCCAGAACCATCTTACTATCCAAACGCAATGCCAAGTTCAGATGAAGGCACCCAGGCCATGGCAGGTCCCGTGGCAGAATCTAGCTTACCTGGGACCTGCATAGTCTTTCCCAGTTACACAGGATAGAAAATGCGTTCTTTCTTTTACAGTCTCCCTTCTGCCTACAGAGGCAGCAACACGTCTGGAGTTTGGCCTAGAAAGGCAGCAACATGACTCTGCAGCCTTCTGGGAAAGCTTTTGTTTTGCTGAACTAGGCTTGCACCACCCTCCTCTCACCTTGGATGGGATAAGATGTCAAAGGAAAAGTTGAACAGCACTGTCCAGACGCCAACGGGCACTGAGGACCTCCAGCCCTCCTGCCTCAGGAACCAAAGAACCTCACACTATGCTACACAGGCTGCTAGGATTCCATGGACCAGACAGCCAGGAAGCCAACCCCCATGTGCCTTCTTTCCAGAAAAGACTCCTAGGAGACAGTGCTTAGAGCCAGGCACCTCTGGCTTGTCCTGTGTTGTGAGGTTGGAGGGACAAGTGCAGAGTCCCTGAACTTGCAGATGCAATGGGTAGGAAAACAGCAAGCTTCCTCAGCATGGTTTTAGCTGGGCGCAGGGTGACACTCACAATCATTTTAACTGACCTCAGGCTAGTGAGGCCTGCAGTGTTACTTGTGCTCTTGAAGGATCTGTGGTAACTGCATCCTTCTCCCCAACTGTCTTCAGCCCCCCAACTTAAGTCTCTCCGGGGTGGGGAAAGCGGTGGAGGAGAGCAAGTAAATGGGCTCTGGGCCTTGCATAGATTTGCCAGAGTCTGATTTGCCTGTCTGATGTTAGCCGGCAATGCCCTAGACTCTACCACCCCATTTCCTTTGGAAAAGGAACTCCACAGTGAAAACCAGGCTCTGCTAAGTGCTGGGACCCAGCCCAGACCTGCTGCTCCTCTAAAACAGGGAAGCTGCAGCCCTCAGAAGGGAAAGTGAGGTAACCATGCTCAATACCAGAGCCACCAGATACTTTCACTTGTTATCATACCTGGTCAAGTCCTGCTCTGCTCTGGTTGCAGCATGTGGCACACAGCAAACTTTGTACCCAGTTGACAAGCCCTTCAAGAGCTGTCTTTGCAGGCTGCTCCTCCTGTCCTCATTCTTTCCATCCTACCCCAGGGCCTTTGTACCTGCTGTTTCCTCTGTAGGAAAGCCCAGAGGGCTGGCTGGTTCTCATCAGTCAGGGCATGGTTCACACCTTTTCAGAGATCTCTTCCTCAGAAGCGTATCATCTTACTCCACTTGAACTCTCTGCCCAAACATCTTGCTCTTTCCTGTTTTCTCTCCCTGACTTATTTATCACCTCCATAGCCTATGAGTGTGGAGGGTGGATAGGTTCTCTGTGCTCTTCACTGCCAGATTCCTGGTGTTCAGTGGCTCCCAGCACTTATTAGAAACAAATGACTTCGGAGTAAATTAAGGAAGCGATTTCCTCAGATGCACACAACAGTGGCCATGTCATGGGGGGAGGAGTCAGGGAGCCACTCTCTTCATCTGAATGGGGGTGGCAAAGCTACCAGCCTGCCAAGGGTCTATACTGGTCCCTCTGCATTAAACAAAGCAGCCAGCACAAATCCAACCTCAAAAGAGAGTGAGCCTGTTAATGATGTAAACATGGTTACAACCAGGAAAAAGCTTGGCCACGGCTTCTCCGGTCAACACAGAGCCATTATCTCTAATTGATCTCCAGACATCAGCTGCTGAGGCGGCTGAAACCCTCCTGTATCTTTCAGGTCTGGTTACAAAGCCCTAGGCTGCTGCCCATGGCATGGAGTCAGGCTTGTGAGTCCCTGCTTGCTGGGGTGACAGGTCTGCCTGGGCCTCCCAGGAGTGTGTGAGCCGCAGCCACTGTATTCAGTGGCTGCACTTAGGTACCTTAGCAGGAAGGCCTTGCCTTCAAGAAAAGATGACAAAAGCCAATGAGGGCCCAAAAGCCCAATGCCCCGAATATCCCACTAGCCATGAAAGGAAGAGGTAACCCAAAAACCAGGCTGCGGAGTTTTCTCCTGCCAGGACAAGGGGGTAAAAATAGTATGCAATAAAATCCAGGCCTAGGGACAAGATCACAAATTCCCACTGGGTCTCAGCGATGGGTCACAAGGTCAGCTTTCAGTTCAGTGACCATCTGGACCATCTGAGCCGCTCTTTCCTGGCCCAGCCCAGGAAAGACGCCTCCTTTCCTGCTGGAGCACTCTTGTCCTTAGGGACAGAGCTGGGCTGAGCTACTGGGCTGCCTTACAGTGAAACTCTGGGAGGAGCGAGCTTTTCCTTTCTTCTCTGGGGCCCAGCTAGTGGCTCCTGGCCTCCATCCCAGCTTTCGGGCAGACACAGGTGAGGCACCCATGAGCTAGACCTGCACACAGGATTTCTGTTCATGGTCCACACAGCCATGGTGCCTGTGCTAGGAAATAACAGGTACTGCAGACATTTTTTCCTGGTTGCTTTGGAACTCTCATAGCCTGGAACTCTCATAGACTCTCATAGAACTCTCATAGCCTTGGAACTCTCATAGACTTGAGCTGCCAGAGACAGCAGCCTTTCTAGGCTCAGGCTATCCAGCCCATGAAAGAGAGGGGATGCTGGCTGTTTCTGTTTATTTTCCACAGAGCTTCAGGGATGTGGCAGGAGAGGAGGGCCAGGCCTCTGTGAATCCAAGCTGTCCCAGTAAAAGAACATTCATTCTCTTGGGGTATTTGGAAGTTATAGCAAATTTCTAGAAAACATTTGAGGATATTCCATATATATTAATCAGGAAAACGATGCCTCTCAACCAGATACATTTGACAGTGAGCTTCCCACACTTCCCTCTGTCTTGCTCTGAGAGATCATTTCCTCAGGAGATCAAGAATACCAATAGTGAAAAAAAAAAAAGAATACCAATAGTGGGTCTGGAGAGATGGCTCAGTGGTTAAGAGCACTTGCTTCTCTTACAGAGGACCTGGACTCAGTTCCCAGCACATGACCACTCACAACCATCTATAATTCCAGCTCTGGGGGATCCAGTGCCCTCTTCTGGCCTCCGAGGGCACTGCACACACATGGTGCATATACACATGCATGCAGGCAAACACTCATACACATAAAGTAGAAACAAAAACTCTTTTTTTTTTTTTTTTTTTTTTTGGTTTTTCGAGACAGGGTTTCTCTGTGTAGCTTTGCGCCTTTCCTGGAACTCACTTGGTAGCCTAGGCTGGCCTCGAACTCACAGAGATCCGCCTGCCTCTGCCTCCCGAGAGCTGGGATTAAAGGCGTGCGCCACCACCACCTGGCCTACAAAAACTCTTTTAAAAAACAAAAGAAAAATGCCAGTTGTGCTGAACCCATCTTCAGGATGGTGGGGGTACTAGCTGACTTGTTTACAGTCTCCAGACTCCAGCAGGTTGTTGAGTGAACAAAAGGCTTGAGGCCAAATGTATTGCTTAGTTCTCCTATAGTCAAGTCAGGTGGGCCTCCCCCAGCAAGGACAGGATACATTAAAGAAGCATTCCCTCCCCCTAAATAACCTTTTTTCAAGTCAATAAAACTTTGAGAAAGAAAGTCAGCAAGAGAGCATCCATTCCTGTGACTATAAAGCCTTAATACTTAACACAGCATAGTGCAGGAACAGGCAAAGGCCAAGGGACTAAACACAAATGGATTCTGACTGGACGAAAATCTGGTGAGGTATAAAGGTAGTCTCCAGGCTGTGGGGAAAATAGATTCCTCCTCCTCCTCCTCCTCCTCCTCCTCCTCCTCCTCCTCATCATCATCATCATCATCATCATCATCATCATCATCTTGTGGTACTGGAGATGAAATACAGGGCCTCACATGTGCTAAGCAAGTGTTCTAACACTGGGCTACACCCTCAGCCCCTAAATAGGTAATTTAATACAGAAGCTGAGACAAAAAGGGTGCGCAAGATTTATATTACAGTATATTAGAGTAAGCTCTAAATGGACAAAGATATTTTTTTTCTTCTGAGACAGTATTTCTTTGTATAATAGCCCCAGTTGTCCTGGAACTCGCTTTGTAGACCAGGCTGTTCTCAAACTCACAGAGACAAAGATCAAATATTAAAAAAGGAAAAGGTAGAGGCACCTGTTACCAAATCTGATGTCCTGAGTTCAATCCTGGGAACCTACAGTGGAAAGAGAAAACTGACTCGTCCCAAAAGTTATCCTCTGATCTCCATACATGTTGTAGCACACGTGTACCCATACACATATGCACACAAAACAAATGAATAAATAATGCATAAAAATTTAAATGAAAATGAAAACATGTTTTTCTTTGTCTGCCGGGAGGGTCTGAAAGAGAGGACACTCCAACAGCAAGCACACTTAATACCCCAATTTTATTTTTAGTGTGGCTCTCCAAGAAGAGGAAGCAGGTTCTCTGGGAAAATGGCTGGTTCTGGAGCTGGGGCAGGAAAGGTGAGATGAACTGGAGTACTGCAGTACCAGCGAGTTATGACAACCAAAAAGTCAAACCAGACCCCAAGCAAAAGAACCAAAGAAAGCAGACCCAGAGGGGCACGTGCGGAAAGGCTGCAGGAGCTAACAGAAGACCTTCCCAGTGGCCCAACCTGGAATAAAACTGACCAGCAAAACGGAGGGGCACTGTGAACAGAGTATGAAGTAAGCAGCCAGGTAGCCAGACTGAGGGGGGAAGAAAGGACAGAACACTGCATTGCATGGGCAGCCAGGTCCTTCACTGTCCTCCTCAGGAACGGAGCGGACAACTCTAGGGAAGAGATCAAGAGACATGGCCTCAGCCAGGTGCGATCAAAGCCAACACCAGATAAATCATGTTGACAGTCAGAAGCTGCTATGCGGGGCGACAGAGGCACTACTCTGCGTCTGTGCTCTTCCTTGGAATGACCATAAATATTACCGTTTATATTGAGAAAGACATCAGAGAAATTCCAAAATCCCACAAGGCACATGACTGGCACTCATGACAACTGTCAAGGTCATCACAACCCAAGAAAATCTCAGAAAAATGCTACAGCCCAGGGGAGCCTTAAAGCACTGGACAGCTCAGTGTGATAATGTATCCTGGACAGACACGACTGGTGAAGTCTCGGAGGGGAAATACACTTGGACTTCAGTTAACAGTGTATCAATGTTGGTTCCTGCTTGGCCACTGTAACATGTTACTAATAGTTGAAACTGCTAGTAGGGTGGAGGAGAATGTGGGAATCCCTCATCTCAATGTTTCCGTAAATCTAAAACTCTTCTCAAACATAACCTATCACAAGAATGAAAACATTACTAAAAGGAAACACAGGGCTGTTGTGGTTGGCTTTTTTGGAGATTCTAATGTAGGCGGTATTAAAGAAAGAAAGAAGGAAGGAAAAAAGAAAAAGGAAAAAGGGAGTGAATCTGAGCCCATAAAGAGAGAAGGGACAAGCCTTCTCAGCACAAGAAAGATCAAAAGATACAGGACCAAGGCTGAGGAAAGGAGGCAGTGGCCAACGCTGGGAAATCCAGGGAAAGCAAATGCAGTCGGGCATGCTAATTGGGTCAGCTACAAGTATTCCGTGCACAGTAACAATGTAAATAAGGAACAGTGGTCTATCTAAATAGAGAGACACCACGACACTGAGGGACGGAGAAAGAACTAATGAATGTGCTTCAGGAGTGGAAGACTTCCAAACTATCTCTCATAGCAAGAAATTCTTAAACAATGACAAGGGAAGCCCAAATTAAAACAACAATAATAAAACAAGTACGAGCAGTATAAACTTGTTACTTAGAGAGAGAAAGAAAATATAGAAGAGATGGATGAGGGATAGGAAAAGAAAAGAGGTCATCTATGTTGAGAATAGAAACTGAAGTGGGCAGGTTGGGGCAGGGTCTACTGTTTTCAACGTTTGTTTTTTGTTTGTTTGTTTTTTAAATGTATTATCCTAATAAAAGTAAAAATGAAGACAAACAAAAACAGAAAAGAAAAGATACAAGGCCTGCAGAGAGGGAGAGGGCACTTCTGAGGGCAAGCTACCCTGGGGTCACAGGCAGACCCTGTCAGCAGAACCCCTGGGTGGAAATGCTCCAAGGACCACACTTGCCTGGAGAAATCCAGGCAGCCCCCTTGGCCAAGGCCAGTGTTTCAGCTGCTTTTGCTTTTCTTGCTTCAGCTCAAACCCTCCTCAAGAGCCAGAGATTTACAGGGACAAGAGATTCTATGATCTAGAAAACGTGGTCACTGGTGTCAGGCCTCGCAAAGCAGCAAGCTGAGCCAGCCCCCTTGTACAGGTCAGGGGACAAGGGGGCAATCCCAGAGGCCACAGAGGTCTTCTTCCAGAAGACCAGGGATGGGACAAGAGAGGAGGCCAGCAAGAACAGCAAGGTCTGGGGGTGAGGGGCATGGCCCCCGCCCCAGCACAGACGAGCCCAGGGAAGAGGGTGAGAGTGGTCTGGGCAAGGCCACACGGTCATGGATGCCTCCAGGTCCACTTGTATTGCTTCGATGCAGACACTGACATTTTTTTAGATATTGACTAATGAAAACTGAAGAAGGCAAAGCCATATTGAATGCCATAGCACAAAGATGCTGCCTCACAACATCTGACCTCTCCACCCAAGGGCTAGCCAAGGAGGAACACTCTGATCATCCCCAGGAAGGTTTCCTTGCAACATGGGCACATGGCACTTTCTAACAATGAATATTTGTTTGCTCATTAATAAACATATCAGTAAATACCAAATGGTTAGATTTTGCTTACTTTTTTAAAAATTTATTTATTATGTATACAGTGTTCTGCCTTCATGTACACCTGCATGCCAGAAGAAGGTACCAGATCTCATTATAGATGGTTGTGAGTCTCCATGTGGTTGCTGGGAATTAAACTCAGGACATATGGTTGCTAGGACTTGAACTCAGCACTTCTGGAAGAGCAGCCAGTGCTCTTAACTTCTGAGCTATCTCTCCAGCCACGCCCCACGCCCCCTTTTAAGACAGGGTTTCTCTGTGTATCCCTGGCTGTCCTGGAACTCACTCTGCAGACTAGGCTGGCCTCGAACTCAGAGATCTGCCTGCCTCTGCTGCCCCCTGAATGCTGGGATTAAAGGCATGTGCCATCACCGTTTTTTTTTTTTTTTTTTTTTTTTTTTTTTTTTGCTATTTTTTAAAAAGGCCCATCTGAGCCTTCTTGTCTCTGTAGTGGAATTTAAGCCACTCACATGTCCTGTGATTTACTGGTGTTAGATTCAGTGGTGCTTTATGGGGGTCCTAAGGACGGAGCCCAGGGCCTTGTGGGCACCAGGCAAGCACTCTCCATAATTCCAGCTGCAGCCCTTGTCTTCATGCTTTATAGTTGTGGTTTCTCTTCTTGCTCCCCCATCGACCCACTCTTGGGTGTGATGAGCAATTTTTATTTCTTTTATTTTCTCCATAGGCTTAGAAAGTCCAATCCTACTCTCTAGAGATTGCTCTTTAAGGAGACATACCCAGGGAACTCAGCGGTTAAGAGCACTGGCTGTTCTTCCAGAGGACCTGGGTTCAATTCCTAGCACCCATATGATATAGTTCATAATTGTCTATAACTCCAGTTCCAGGGGATCTGATACCCTCATGGAGACACAAATGCAAACAAAACACCAATGCACATAAAATAAGAATAAATAAATCATTAAAAAAAATTTTTAAGGGACACACACCCATACCTCTGAGAGATGGTTCAGCTCTTAAGAGCACTTGTTCTTGCAGAGGGCCAGGCCCTCACTTGCCCAGCACCCACATGAGAGCTCATAACCATCCTTAACTCCAGTGCCAGGAGATCTGACAGCTTCTTCTAGTCTCCATGGGTAGCACATGCACATGGTACACAGACATACACGCAGGCAAGCACTCATGCACATAAAAACAAACAAACAAACAACATCTTAGTAAAAAGGCCAGCCAAGTTCAAACACTGAGCTATAGCAGATGTGGACACTTTCCCATCTGCTATTCCTCCAAACTCTCATGTGACCTCAACTATGGAGGAAAAGGAGGAGGGCATCACTGTCTGCGGGCTCCTAATCCTCTCTGCCCAGGGCAGCACCTAGAAGCCAGGCACAGTCTGACTCACTGGGACCGAGGGACAATGATTCTCCTTTGGGTCTGCCATTTTCTTGGGTTATTCTGATCAAAGAATAGGTTGAAAAAGCTCATCAGACAAAAAAGAGGAGGAAGGGCTCAGAGAGAAGGAACACTGTCCCGCTTCAATGCTTCCCTTCTTCAAGAAATAATTAAGAAATGATGTGGTTGTGGGGCTGGAGAGATGGCTCAGCAGTTAAGAGCACTGCCTGCTCCTGCAGAGGACCCAGGCTTAGCTCCCAGTCCCTATACATTGACTAACTCTAGGTCCTTTAGTTCCAGGGGATCTGATGCCCTCTTCTGGCTACTGTGGGCACTGGACATACACGGTGCACATACAAACACATAAGCATAGGCGTGTGTGTGTGTGTGTGTGTGTGTGTGTGTGTGTGTGTGTGTGTGACACACACATGCACATAATAGTAATAAATAAATAAAAATAAAATTTAAAAAAATGAGTGATGTGCCGAAAGTACCAGCAGCTCAAATGTCCATCGATGGACAGACAGATGAAGCAACAGTCTCATACAAAGAGATTTTTCTCAGCTGTGAAAGGATGAAGTTCTGACACAGTCCTTGACTCAAAGGACCCTGAAGATATAGCACTAAGTCAACGCATCCAGGTGAGGCAGGACAATACTGCCTGAGGCCACACCTGTGAGGGACCTGCAGCAGCCAAAATCAGAGACACAAAGTACAACAAAGGTTTTACAGAGCTGGAGAGACACTGCGTGGCTCCTTTATGGGCACAAGCTTCGTTAGAAGTGATGAGAAGAACCTGAACTAGGGCTGCGGAGAGGGTTCCATCAGTAAAGCACTCGCCACAGCTCATGTGAAAAAGTTGGATGTGGTGGTGCACACTTACATCCGCGGTAGCTGGAGGCAGAGACAGGCTGGGCTCTCTGGTCAGCCCACCTACTACAGCTCCAGGTCAGTGAGAGAGATCCTGTCTAAAAGGTGACGGAAGAGAGACACCTGAGCAGTGACATCTGAGGTTATTCTCTGTGCACCGCTGCTCCCCCACCTCTGCTTTCTCCCCCCTGCCACCACACCTGTGAATACAGACAATTGGAATGGTTGTAACTCAACATGATAGGAGTATGTTAAGGCCACTTAATCACACACTCAAAAAAAGTTTAAATATCGTATGAATTTGCCATAGCCTCTGCTCCCCCTGCTTTGTTAGTTTTGTTTTCCCATTTTCTTGGGTTCTTCTGAGCAAGGGATCAGCTGGCCTCGAACTTACTATGTAGCTGGGGATGACCTTGAAATTCAGAGCCTCTTCTAGTGCTGGGAAGACAAGCATAGGCTACTATGCCTGGTTATTGTAGTGCTGAGGACTGAGACCAGGGCTTCATGCAAGCTGGGTAAACACTCTATTAGAGTGCTGTCTGAGCTACATCCCAGCCCTTACATTAGCTTTTTGTTTTGTTTTAACTGAATGTGGTGGTTGAGGGGGTGGGGAGGGGGTGGGGAAGATGGCTCAGTGATAGAGATCTCACTTAGCATGTGTGGGTCCCTGGGTTCCATCCCCGGCACTGCAAATAAGAAATAAATAGCTTCAGAAAGTGCTTCTAATGTGCCCATTCCCGTGTTTGCTATGTTGCACATCATCTGGCTCCCTTACAAGTGGGGGTGGCAAGATGATTCAGTGGGTAAGGCAGCTGTTGCCAAGCCTGACTGACACCCTGAGTTCAATCCAAAGACCCACAAAGACCATGTCCTGAAGGTGTCCTATGAACTCTGCACTCATGCTGTGGCACACAATGCTCCCTGCAAAGTGCACACACAAAATAAAGAAAGAAATATAAATAAAAAGTGGGGGGGGGGGGGGGGGGCGCCTGGAAAAAGCTCAGTAGTTAACTGCTCTTGCAAAGGACCCAAGTCTGATTTCCAGCCAGTAGTTCACAACCACTTATAACTCCAGTTCCAGGAGGCTTCCCAGGCATCAGCACACATGTTCACATACCCACAATTAAAAATAATATCTTTTAGAGCCAGGTCGGGTGGTGGTGGTGGTGGCGGTGGCGGCGGCGGCAGCGGCAGCGGCAGCGGCGGCGCACGCCTTTAATCCCAGCACTCGGGAGGCAGAGACAGGAGGATCTCTGAGTTCAAGACCAGCCTGGTCTACAAATTGAGTTCCAGGACAGCCAGGGCAGTTATACAGAGAAGCCTTGTTTTGAAAAAACAACAACAAAAAAGCCAAACTAAACCAAACAAACAGAAAAACCTATGAGGAAAGTATATTATTTTGGCTTTCAAGTAACTAATGAACAAAATGGAAGACGGAGAAGTGAAATGCCTTAGTCAAAGCCACCCAGGGTGAAATGGGGGTAGTGGTCTGGAATCCTGACTGGGAACAGTGCCAGCTCTCTGCTTTCCAGGTAACGAGGGAAATCATTTGGAGACCCCAAGTGAGCCTGCAGGTTCCAGGTGTATACCCTTAGTAGAGGTAGGTCTGTCCTGACCATCGGTCCCCAAGACTGGGAGAGTATCTGGACTAGGGCGGAATGAAAGAGAGGAGGCAGAAGTTAACGGAGGCAAGATGCTGCCCCAGCAGGCTGGACTGAACAATGGAGCTTACATCACTTCACGCGGCTATGAGAACACTAAAACCATTAGGAGACATTAGCACTGCTGGGAGTAGAGACCAGTGCAGTCTTCCCTCTGAACAGAACATCTGGGGCAAGGAGACTGAGGAGAAGATCAGGGCTCTGCCTCTGCTTCTGAGCAATGAAGTTCCCATGGGGGGGGAGGGCAAGGTGGCCCTGCTTCCAAATGTGGCTTCCATAGTTCGATATCCTTTCAAGCGCTGCATCTCTGGAGCAGTCAGGACCACAAGGACACTGAAGGCACATGGACCTCTTGTGGACACTGTGACAGTTACAAGCCACAAGTGATATCCATGGGTACCTCCACCTTCCCTATTTCCTTCTGTTTTTTTCCCAGACAGGGTTTCTCTGTGTGCCCTGGCTGTCATGGAACTCTCTCTGTAGACCAGGCTGGCCTCAAACTCAGAGATCTGCCTGCCTCTGCCTCCTGAGCACTGGGTTTAAAGGTATGCATGGCCAGCTCTAATTTCCCTACTTAAGGCAGCTCCCAGTTTCCAGGCAAAGCTAGCAAGGTGCTCCTGAAGATGGGTAGAAGTGGACAGGTATTTGGCAGGGGAGATGATAATCTTTCTCACTGTGTTCTTGCTCTTGTGCTTTTTTTTTGGGGGGGGGGGTTGTTTTGTCTTATTGTTGTTACTGGTTTTTCTCCAGAGTCTCTGTGTTATTTAATTACAAAAGAATGGAAAAATAAGAAAAAGTGAATGGCAGTAAATGGGTTATTCTGTGACAAAGAGATACAGTGCGGTTCTCAGTGCTTAGAGCACCCTCTGGAAGGGGATTTGGAAACTGATAAGGGGATTTGGAAACTGGTTCACTCAGGCCCACAATGCAGCCTGCATCCCTTCCTGGGTCCTGACCTTCTTCTGGAAAGCTCTCAGCTGTTCCCTGAGAGCTCAGAGCTCACCACATTTCCCTACCCTGCCTCCTCTAAGAAGATAAACTTATCATCTGTACAACCAAGGTTGGTTTCAGTTCTGTATCTCTAGAAGAGAGTTCGTGATAAGCAAAATCCTCTTGTTTTGAGTTTTTTGAATCCAGGCTGGCCTTGAACTTGGGATCTTTCTGCCTTTACTTTCCAAGTGCCAAGATTACAGGGATGGGCCACCACACCTGGCAGGAAATAAAACCTCTTTTAGGACACTATAGCCCATATTTTCAATTTATCGTGGCCACTTTGATGGCAACTCCAGGAGTTATGGTCTTTGGGGAGGTCTCTGTAGAGCAAGTGTCATTTAACTCCATATTATCTTGCATACTGAGGAAACTGAAAATATTTGCTCCACCAAATCAGACCTCAAGAAGAATCTCTTTCCTTTGGGTAAATATTATCATCAGAGTTTCCTTTTATGTGTGTAGGGGGGGGGGGGGGGCGTTGCCAGGTGTCAGACCCTGGTATTGGCTTTCCATATTTCTAATATCTGACACAGAGAAGGACTAAGTTCCCAGCATATTAACCTGAATCAAACAACATGACTGGCCAGCTCCAAGAAAACCCCACCTCCTCTCTTCACTGTCTGATCAGAACAAGGTGAGATGCACATGCACCCTGACTCCCCCTTGTCTCCTGGATGTGCAATGTTGGAAAACCCCAAAAGGAATGACTGGACAGTTGTTCCCACAGTGCATGATTAACTGACATTTTCTAGCCTGGCCCCAGTTACTGGGGACTGTTTTTCCTTTCCACACAGCTCACATCAGCAGCTTGCAAACACTACAGGTGTCAGCTGTGGGCACTCTGTGGTCACAGATATGGAGTGAAACTTTGTCTCGGGATGTGGGACATGACAAGGCAGAACTTAGGCCAAGGTAGGCTTTGGATGACAGGACATCACTTGCCCTAAGGAGGACCCTGCTCTGCCTTCACTGGTAAGGAAGAGGCTACTAATGCAAGGATATGTATTTTTAGTTTCAACTCAAGCAGGAGCATCAGAGGCTTTTGGTCCTTGGCCCCTTCCTTGCTGCTGTAGATAAACAATCGGGTGAGCAGAGTGATTTCTTATTCTCCTGTGTGCCAGCCATAAAGCAGGGACAATAGTGCTGCCTGCTTCCTGAGAGAAGGAGGCCTTGAAGCTCCCTGCTGTTCGTGGTGGTGGGGGTGAAGGGTGGAGGGGGGATGGGGGCGCTGGAGATTGACAGGTAGGAGGCACAAGGAAATGTGGAATATTGCTATTGCTTCACCTGCCAGTATGCAAGGAGGGTTTGCCCTTTGACCCCCTCCCAGACAGACAGGGGAAACCGGCTGCTCTGAGTCTTCCCACCCCCAGCCCCAGCTGCAGCCAGACTCCCAGAATATTTGGGGACAATGACTCTCGCAGTCTTATTGTGGGAGTAGCTTGAGCCTGGCCAGGACAATCAGTTCGTATACTCGCCTGATGCTCCTGTGTGGCTGTGAGTATCCCCTTTTCCAACAGCAGCGGAACTCTCGCCTTGACCCTGGGGCCTTTGTGTAGGTTCTCCCTATGGTCTGAGACTTCTCTTTCTTTCATATCTAACATCATCTTAGGCATCCTTTGCTGTGGCAAGCCTTCCCTGTCTCTGCCGCAGACTCTCTGCTGGACACCCTGAGTATCCATAACCACATACCCTGGAGGACAGGCTTCACAACAGCACCACCTCTGCCCCATTTGCTAAGCCCCAGAGCCTGGCTCACAGAAAGGGCCCCATCTTTGTTAATCTGCGCCCCCTTCTACCAATGCAAGGGAAACTATAGTGAGATTTTAAAACCAAATAAAACCTGACAGGAGCACGGAAGAGAGGTTACGTCTGCACACCACACTGACCACACTGGCCCCAGCGGCGACCCAGATCCAGCTGCCTGCCCCAGGAGAGAAAGGCCATGTGGCACTGCTCTCAGCTGTCTATGTTTTGTGCCTGGCTCTTCATATGTGAGAAGTGACACTGTGGATGGTTATAGGAAAACAAAGGCCATGATTCCTCCTCAATAATCATCAGGGATCTGTGCAGTATATCTGAAATTTCCTAAGTATTAGCACAACAATGACACCCCGAGACTGCTACCCCAAAGCATAAACCATGCAGGCTCTGCCCCACCTCCCTACCCACACCCCACCCTACCCCCTCACCCCCACCCCCCGCACACACTCACTGCCTTTGACTGCAGCCATCTAGGACAGGTACTGTTGGGTGAGGGGGAAACACACACAAGAGGCTGGCCTTCCAGAACAAAGCTGGCTTCCTTCCTTTAGCCTCTAGGAACCTGGGTTGTGGGGCCTGGGAGGCAGCTCAGCAGGTCAAGCCAAACAGCCTGAGTGCTCAAAGTGAGCAGCACAGGCCCAGCTGCTGCACAGACTCACCCTGCCACATCCAGGCCCAGCCACGAGGCTCCCCACCTTTCACCCACCCCCCACATACACGTTTGCATTGTCAAGAGGCTTGCAGTGCAAGACTGCATGGACCCAGAGTTCTGGCCTGGATTCCATTTGAGAACAGGCTCCCCTTCCTGTAGTTAAGCCTTGGGGACTTGATATCAGCAGAGGCGGGGCACTGGAGACAGATGAGGAAGGAATGCCCTGATTTTGGTGGCAGCAGAGCAGAGGGAGAGGACAGTGCTCACCCAGATTTTCTTTGAAAGGCAGGCTATTTGCTTTGTAAGAGGTTAGCAAGTGGACTGTGTAGGGAGACACAAGTGGCGGGGGAGGTGTTTCATGGTGTCTGACATTCCTTGGCAAACCACATCTGGAAATCTTGAACAACCAGGGAGCCCCAAGGCCTTATCTAGCCTGGGCCACTTTCCAAGGCCCATCTTCCTGGCCTGTCTAGGACCCAAGAATGACAGAGGCCACAGGCAAGCAGCCAGCAGTGCGACAGACAGAGGGGAGGGCCTGAGAGCCAAGGTCTGTGGCTCTGGAGCACCTCTCCCTTGAATATCCTTGGGGAAAGCCTGACAAGGCTGAGTGTCCAGGTTTCAGAAGACACTCGCAGGAAGGACGCACTTCTGCCCTCTCTGCTGGCTGGGGGCCAGATGACCAGATAAGGGTCTCTTTGATTTGCCCGTTTATACAGGCTGTTGCGGGGCCCCCAGGCCTGGAAAGGCAATGCCCCCCAACCTCCTGGTCTCTGGGGGAGACAGCAGGCACCTTACCTGCTCCTGAGAGTTCATCACTCGCAGCTTCATCTGCTTCAAGTAGGTGGAGGTGAGGGGCATGTTGTAGTCAATAATGCCAGACACCAGAGGGGACGGAGGCTCGTTCTCTGCAGGAATGACAAAAGGAAGCTCCTTTCAGTCTGTGCCGGCTGGAGGGGTGAGGGTGGGGCTGGGGTGATAGGAGGATGCCCCCATGAAGGGCAGGGCCAGTGGCCACTCACTGGTCAGCTGTCCACCCGTGTGGTGTGCAGCACACAGGGCTAAAAATGCTTGCCAGGTAGGTGCTAGTTTATAAAACAAAAAGTGAGACTTGTCTATTTCAAAAGAAATGGAAGGTCTGGTCACATGGGGTTCCTGTGACAACCATGCGGCCCTGCAGCAGCCTCTTCTTACAGGCAGGACATCTGTGCTTTGCCACAGTCCCACTTACCACAGGGCACAGCTTTGCTCACCCAGGCCACCTGCCAGGACCCTGAAGGCATTAAGTTTCCAACTCTGGCCAAAGTCGGCTCCTCCTGGTAAACACCTGCCTCTGCCTGTCCCACTCCAGCCTCAGCCCCACAGTACCCCTGCCCCCAGCACCCTCTGGGACCAGATGGCTCACAGATCTGAGCCAGGCCTCCAGTGCCATCTACCCTCCCAAAACCTGGTGCCTCCATAATCGCATGCAGAGGAGGGTTTTTCCTCCTGCTTATTGCTATGCTGTCCTGAGGATCAAAGCTATGTGTGCTCTTTTTGTAGAAAATCTGCAATGTGTGGAATGATGTGAAGAAGAAAATCTAAAAGCGTAATTGCACCAAGCAGCCTGGCATATGCTTCTGTTTATTTTCCCTGTGACTTTCCTTTGCACACTTGTTATCATATGCATGCAGAGAATTATAGTCTGCTTTCCTCTCAAAAAAGGTGTTTAATTTAATTAAGTTATTTATTTTGAGACAAGGTCTTGCTTTGTATGTAGCCTAGGCTGGCCTTGAACTCATGATCTTCCTGCTCAGCCTCATGAGCACTAGAGGTAATTTTTTTTCCCTAAACATTTTGCCATGGGTATTTTCCCACAATTTACCTGAGCCTTACCCTTATGATTGGTTAGGTATGGCTAGTGTAACCAACATTGCAGGGAACACCTCTGGGAATACCTACTCCTCTGTATTTTGATCTTTTCCATCATAGAACTAGTCTAAGAGATGGAATTTATGGGTCAGAAAGTAAAGATGACTCTTTTTTGTTTTGTTTTTGTTTTTTTTCAGAGCTGAGGACCGAACCCAGGGCTTTGTGCTTGCTAGGCAAGTGTTCTACCACTGAGCTAAATCCCCAACCCCAAAGATGACTCTTGAATCTCTGGTGGCCATGACATCATCCTGGCTACCTATTCTCTGGGCCTCTCCTGTTCACAGGGGCCTCAGGCCAGGCTGATTTTACCGTAGGCTTTCTGTCAAAAGATCTCCACTTCATCGAAGGGGTAGGATCTGAGTCCTGTGGAATGAGAGCAACCGCCTCACCAAGCAAAGTCTGCCCTCCTCTGTCACCACCACAGCCAAGAGACAGGCTGTTGCAGACGTGGATGACAGGGCCAGGTGACAGGGCAATCCCAGGGTCATTTGCTCCACTTACCCCTCCAAAGCCAGCACCCAACTAAAGAGACCTCTGCACCCATGCAGCACTGTGCCAAGTGAAGAAGCCACAGCAGGACCAATGCTTGTGTGAAATGAGTCTCAAATGGCTCATTTTCTAAGTGCTTGACTACAGTGAGAAAAGTTGAAAGAGCCTCTGAAACACAGGGCAGAGTCACTTGGAGGGAGCCCTCCTGCGGGGTCAGACTGGGCCCAGACTTCTCTATACCCTTCTTTGTAGTGACAAATATGCTTTAATGAACTTGGATAACTAATAGAAACATACATTTCAAGGGCACCAAAGCCCTAAAAACAGATCAGAGGAAGAAATTCACTGCTTCCCTCTAAAGCTCTCAAGTCTTACTTGCATACGAAGAAATTGTATCTAAAAATGTTTACTGGTCACCTAGGAATCTAGAATACAATTCCATACTGATGACGCTGACTCAAAATGGTAGTTATCAGATTCATGGCAGCCCACTTAAAAAAAAATATTACTGTAGCATTACTGGTGCCAATGTGTCATTTGTGAGTCTGTGTTCCTCCTGGCCTGTCTTTACACTCCCCAAGTTTCACTTCCAGACTGACTTCAGACACCTGACACTGCACTGAATGTGCCTGAGCACTGTGCAGATGGTGGAGAGGGCTGCTCCGTATTTCCCACCATGTCTGGGTGAGGCAGGGAATCCTGTGTACATGAGCCTAGCTTGTAGGAAAATGGAGCTGGTCTTTTCCTCAATGGACCACTATCAACCTAGAGTTAACTTCCTTAACCCCAGGGAGCTTTTAGGCCTTGATCTACTAAGATGGAGTGGGTGGGAGGCAACATATTAGGTAAATGATTCCAAGGACCCTGAGATGGGGTCACAGACAAGAGCCATGTTCCTATCTCTGAATCATGGTGTTTCTGGCTGAGAAGTGTGACTTCACTGTAATTTCCTCAAAGGTGAAATTGCCTGGGATGAAGTTGCTGAACAACATGGAGGCTGTGAAGGGCCACCCACCCTCCAATGGCCCTGGTCATATAGGGGCTCTCTGCATTTGGCCATCTACATAGGCAAGATGCCCTGACGTAGCTTACACTGTACCTGAATGCTAAGGCTGAGTATCAAGAAGCAGATGATAGTTCAGCTTAGGGAAGAAAAATTATACTAAGAAGAGTGGCCAGGCTAGTGACCTGTATGTAGGCAGAAGGAAAGGGTTTTCCCTGGTCTGTGCGCTCCAGAATCTCCACAAAGCAGAAGATGCTTCCAGGACCCCGAAGGAGCTAGGGTTGCTCTGGAAGAGGTGGGCACGATCCTTGCGGCAGGAAAGCGGACAAACAGAGCTATCAGGGAACACCTGCACTGGCAGGCCATAGGGTACTTAGCTCCTCAGTCCCAGGAGTAAGCATCCTGCTGGGGCAGCAGTGCCAAGGTGGACAGGGACATTTCCAGTGAGGATGGGAATCATGGAGCTGGCATGGGAGGTCAGAACTGGCTCGCTACAGTAAGGAGTAAGGCAGAGGGCTGGGGGAGCCCCATGAGCTCTGGATATGGTGAGTGGAGAAATAACAGATGCAAAGCCGATGGTGGCCCTGTGTGATGCTCACAGGTGGGAAGGATGCCATGCCAGGCAAGTTAAGGCAGAGTGTAAACAGGAAGAGGGGGATTCCCTTGGCTCTCTGCATAGGGTGGTCCTCTGTGCCCAGGCCACTGCAGACAGCCTGATGCCATTGTGTTGGATGCTATTACTATGTAGAGAGGAGAGTTAAAAGGTATCACCTACAGAGGCTAAGTGATCCAGCAGCTGCTAGGAAGAGAGGCCAAAGAAGTGGCCCCAAGCAATGTTTCAGCACCTCCTTGCCAAGGAAAATGGAAACCAGCCCAAGTGCTCAGCCTGACTCTCTGGGGCTTTGGAAAGGATCAACAACTTAGGCTCTGCCCATCATAGGACAGGCCAAGCCATGCTCAGCTCCACTGTGGATACAAATGGCACCTGTCAGTCAACACAAATTCCAAAAAGGAATGCCCAGTCTTCACATTCTCCAAGTGCCCATTCTCACAACATTTTACCTAAAGAACTCCTCAGTCCAGAGATGACAGAAGTTTCCAGATACTGACCAGGGGGATATAAGAGCTCTGTTGGGCATTGAAGGACATGTGCAAGAGGAGCAGAGAAACCACAAGACCAGCCGCCTTGTGAAGTTCAGACTCGGAAACAAAACAGGGATTTTAAGCCTAGGTGGAAGGAAGGTAGCCAATGGATGGGCAAGCTCCAGGAGCCTGAAGAGTGGGCAACTTTCATGCATCTGCATCACTCATCACTCATATTTACTGCTCACTGCATGAAGGGGAAAAAGAGGCTGAAAAACAAGGAGGAGTAGACACGGTGGGGTAGGGTATATGGGAGTCCATTAGAGCCAAGAGGACCCTGGAGTAGCTCAAGAAAGCTTTTTGAAGAGCATAAAGTGGATTCCTCAGCCAAGAAGAACTGAGCGTGCCCTATGGGCTCCACACGGACCCAACAACCCCAGGAGACTGTACTTGTAGTAATGCCCCTTCTCTGCCGCTAGGACACCACCACACAGAAAGGCTATGCAGCTTCCACTGTCACAGTGTGAGAATGGGGAGAGAAAAGGCCAGTCAACAAGGCAAGAGAGAAGAGAGCAATGGGCAGGAATGAGACTGGAAAGCACAGAAAGGAGGGATCTAGAAGGGCCAGCACGGTCCTGGGAACTGCAGAAGTCTGGCTTGGTGATTCGCATGCTCCTAAGGAAGCAGGAGCACAGCCCATGTTGTTCACAGCCAGCTCAGAGTTTGCAACCATGTCACAGTATATTGCCACGGTAGAAAAAGCAGGAATGCACCCTCAGAGGTTCCTCTGCCCAGGATGGCAGGCTGGTTTGAGAATGAGTTCTCACTGGGATTGGTGGGAGATTGGTGGTGTGGAGGCCCTGGAACTGACGACTTCCAGACCCTCTGTAGCTTGCTTTGTTTGTGGAGTGGGGAGCTAGGGGCTGTTGGGCCCCACACTCTGCTGGGGACAGGCTGCTCACTGGGGCCACTCTGCTTCCTCCTCTTCCTTCTAGCTGGACAGTCTCCCAGCAGCCCCAGAGGAGACTCCATCCTGTCCCCTGTCCCCCTCCCCCCTCTTCCTAGGACAGGAATAAGAAGCCTGCCTCTGGGGGAAGGGAGGACTAGCAGGCAGGGATGCAGTCTGAGAGAACGCAGAGGATAGAGGTCTCTCCTGTCAGGGAGAAAGCTGGCTACAAGGATTTAGAGGCTGATGCCTCAAGCCATGGAGCAGAGAGGGAACCTATCAGATTCCAGAGCTCTCTACTGGCAGTCCAGAAACCAAACTTTTCCTTTTAAATCTAGCACATGGGTGGACCCAGCTATTTTGCTCAGGGTGGGGGTTGACCTTACCTTTGTAGCCACCAGCTTCGGGTCTAGGGGGAAAGGGAAGCCACCTGGGCCTGAGCACGACAACCTAACGATGGGCTCGTGTTCCCAAGGTATCCAAGTCCCAGGCCCTACAGAGTGGGCTCCTTTTACGCATCTGCACCACCACAGCTTCCACTTTGCTGATGATAAAGGCAATTTGCTGTTTTCCTCTCTAGGGAGGTAGGTGAGGGAAGCCTGGATGAGTGGTTCCCCCCGGCACTTCTTTGGGTCGTGGTTTTCTTGGCTCTGTGCCAGGACTGACAACTCAAGGCTATTATGAGCAGGAGATTCTCAGAGAGGTTCCCTAACCTGCTGTGGGACACACAGCAGGGAACAGGACTGACCGCACACCAGGTCCCCCTGGCCTGGTGCCCACTCGTGCATGGGCCATGCTCTGTCTGATTTCCTGTAGTCACTTCTCTGCAGTGGGAAGGTCAGCTGCCCAGGACTGAGAACGGGCAGACACCCGTCCTCTTTCCTGTCAAGATAAGCCCAGGGGGAGAGGCTCAGCACACAGTCCTCAAGCTGGTTTATATTCTAAGCAGTTCCCAGCTGTGAGCAACCCCCCTTCTCCTCCTTTTCCTCTTTCCTGGGGCTTGTGGGTGGGAAGGACCCTCCTAAGGGGAGGCAGTCAGTGGGGAAAGGGAGCAAGTCGCTGCTGGGCTCCTCACAGAGAAGCCCAGCAGCCTGAAGACCTTGCAGCCTTTGGGGAGGAGCACCCTCCTCACAGTTGGAAGCAGAGCGGAGAGCTGGAGGCCTACAGTCCCCTAGGGCAGCCTTGCCTCTGTTCCTTCAGGCAGCAGTTTTGTGCCTGACTCCTCCAGTTGCTATGGAAACAATTAGGGCAGGAACAGGAGAGGACCAGCATACTTGGGTGGGCAGGATCCAGGCAGCTAGCTCTGGGCCCAAACCTGCAATGTGGGGAGGGAGCAGAGAAAAGCCCTCCAGGCCCATTTGCAGGGCCAAGGATTGTCTTGGCCCTGGGGCCAGGCCATGTGTGATTGTGTGACAAGCATCCCTTAGGGTCACTCTCCCATACTAGAGCTCTGTACCAGGCTCACAGACAACCTCTCAAGTCTTATCAGTCCCTCTGAGTAGGGACCCTTTCTAATCCCAAGCACAGAGCTGAGACCCATACCCACACAGCTTGGCCTAGGAGCTTGCTCTCAGCAATAGAACAGCGTTAATAAGTTCTGGACTCTCACACCTTGGAAGCTGTTTAATGTGCCTGACAGGCATCCACTGACTAGTGGTTCCCAGACAGCAAAGCCTCTTGATTTGGTGAGTCAGCTGGTGTCACAAATTGCTCAGGTGCCTCAGGGGCACTCAGAGGAAAACTCTGCCTGTGGCCTGTGTTCCTGTGACCTGGCTGTCATCATGTGGTTGACTTTTCCTCCCTAGGTGGGTGGATGCCATTAGAGTTCTACTTGGATAAGTGGCTTACTCTCCATTCCTACTTTGTTCTCATGGTCGGGCAACTGACCCCAACCCCTTTGCCCCGTTGACCATGGTTCATCATTTGCAGGCTGAAGCCAGAAGAGGCACAGCATGTTATGGGGAAGGCCTAGAACTCTGATCAGTGACCCCCAATCCATGACACACTAGAGTCATGATAACCATGGCTAAATGTGCTGGCCTGTGTTACAGTCAAAGCCAGCTGCAGGCAGACCAGCTCTGATGGGCTGTTATGGTTGACAGTGTAGGGAGATATTGAATGGGGAGGGACCCTTGATGCTCTCACTGGGCTGAACAGAGCAAGGAGCAACTTGCTAATCACAAGTGGTCTGTCCATTTTAAATTCTAATCAGTCCTCGCTGATCTACTAATTGGAGGGCACATGGGTGTGTGCACAGGGAGGGAGCAGACCTCAGTGAGGGCCCAACATCAGCAGGTGTTAAGGGCCAAACAGTAAGAGGAACATGCCTCATGGGGTGTGTGCCTCTCTTCAGAGACCCAGATCCATGTGTACATGAGTGGACAAACAGCCCCATGGGCAAGGCCAAGTGGCTAGGATGGCAGCGCCCAGAGAACAGGAAGGGTATCTGTTTCTAACTAGAAATGAGGTGGAAGGAGAGGCTAGCCTAAGCCTGGAAGGGCAGGATGGATGGGTCATTGACTTAAGTGAAGCTTAACTTAAAAACAAAAAACAAAACAAACAACAATAACAACAACAAAAAACCAACAACAATAAGCAAGCTGTGTGGGGCACACACATAATCTCAGCACTTGAGATGCTGAGGCAGGAGGGCTGAGAGTTCAGGGCCAGCCTGGCCTATACAGTGAGATGCTGTCTCAAAAACAAATAAGTAATCAAGTAATTAATTAATTAAAAAGTTAAACAGAATCAAGGCTCTCAGGGCAGTGCCACCAATCATACTGGCCTCTGGGAACAGTGGCCCCCACCTTTGGGCTCCGGGCCGCTGGAGTTAAAGTGCATCCTCTTCTGACATTCCGTGCAGCTCATGAGGAACCGAGTCACAGCCTCTCTGGGGAGGAAGGCGTAGGTCTCCGCGATCTGCCAGAAAACAGTTTGCACGTCATGTGCCACCTTGGAGGCAACTTAGTCACCAGCGACAACAAGGCCAGTGGCCTCCACTCCTTGCTGTAAAATGAGCCACTTGTTTTTAAGACTTGAATAAAGGAGATTAAAAATTGCAAATGAAAAACATTTAAACATGATCTAGCTTTTAACCTCTAACAAGTAATATTCTTCTTAGAACACTGATGCCACTAAAGGGTGAACTTACGAACACTGCTCTAGAATACAACAACCTCTCCTCTGAGAGATGTATAAACTAAGACCCACTTGTAAATTCACTGGCCCATGAACAGAGCCCAAAGTTCTACCATTGATGTACTGGGCTAACTTACAGGCCAAGAGCCTTTCAGGCAGAGCCATAGGAGGCTGGTTTGGGAGCATCCAGTTTTCCACATTGTACCACTCGGGGACCTTCATGTTCCTTCTTGTAACTAAGGATTCAGTTGAGGTCACAGAGCTCTTAAGGGGCAGTGTTACGAGCCTCACTATCCCATGCTGAGGGAGAGAGCTGGTAGGAAGGAGGGAAGGCAGAGATGGAATGGAGGGAATATGAGAAGGCTGGGTAGGAAGCAGGGAGGGGGGTGTGGCCTAGAAATCTAGTAAGGGGTCAGTTTTGCTCTGGGTTGGAAACTCTGCTTCTGTTTTGGCTGTCGCGGGGATGCCCCTTCTCCTCACGCGTGCTGCCTAAAGCCCGGTTCTCCCGCTCCGCTCCACTAGGGGGCAGCATCACCAAGCATTCCTGTCCTTACCACAGCCCAGCAAGAAAGTTGGGTAAGGGCTTGTGGGCCACTCTGTACTGCACTGGGTCCTTCTCTGTGGCAAGAACACAGTCTGTTTCTATAGGGACTAGGGATAAGGACTCATGGACATTCTGAATCTCTGCTGCTAGAGGAGAGGAGAGCTAGGGTATGTAGACGGCTAGGGTGCACCAGACTGCAGCAGCCCCCTAAGGACCAGCCTTCAAGGCTCTCAGCCCAGCCACTGGCCTGCTAGTTCCATGGCTACTCCTGCCAGCTGCAAACTTGAGTTAATTTTGGTGACACAGTTGTTACTTCTCAGCTGATTTGATGCTCTGCAGAGCAGGCAGTCTCTTTGATGAGCTATCTCCCTTCTAAATCCCCTGTCTGATTGTTTTGCTCTAGAGGTCAAGGACAAGGGCCAACCCCAGCATCTCTGGCTGTAGCCACAAATGGGAGAGCCCCAGTGGAGGAGGATGGCAAGGTTGGCCCACTTGGGGAATGAGGACTGGAAGGTGGAGGGCTTTCTGCTAGGTAAGCAGACATCTTCATCCTAGCCTAGAGCTCTGGAAGTCCCTTTCAGAGCATGCTGAGATGGGAATAGTGAGCTCGGCTGTAGAAGGGCAAGAGGGAAGGATGAGTTCCAGGCAGAGCCAGGGCCAGGGCTGACTGGCCAAAAGATGAGGTCCTGGGCAGCCCTGAGATATTGCTCCCGAAGTTAGGCCTCAGAAGAGCTGAGTGGCTATGGGGAAGAGAGCTACAATAAGCTGGAGGGAAGAGGATGAGGTTCCTGGCAGAGACTAGTCAAGCTTGCCTGCTCACCTGCACTGGACAGACACTTTTCAAAGGACTCAAGAGCAGCCCCTGGCCAAGCTGCTCTGCTCAGGGCTGTACACAGGAAGAGAATGCCTATTCTTGCTGCCTGGCCTGCAGCGTACACAGGAGTCTGTCTCCAGGGTGAGATGGTGACCAACAAGATCTCCTGGGGTCTGGGCTGAGCCATGGGGATATATCTTATGGTCCTGGGTCCCACAGGGGAATGGGAGAGGTAAGAAGTCCTTGGAGCTGTCAGATGGTGGGGCAGAGAGTAGAAGGAAGCCTGGGGAATCCGTTCTGTACAGAGGGACCCATATGGACAACACAGTCCCTCTTCTCTCACCTTCCACAGCATC
>CABHPR010105261.1:5320-25896 GCA_902168415.1 Peromyscus melanophrys
AAAGAAAGAAAGAAAAGAAAGAAAGAAAGAAAGAAAAAGAAAGAAAGCAAGCAAGCCCAAAATTCACTGCATTTCCCATCAGGTCCAATCAGGGGCAAGCATACATCCTGAAGTACCTCTAGCCTGTGAACCTCCTGCTCACATGTAATCAAGTACATCTGGTGCATATGGATAGAACAAACTTGTTTAGGGGAAAGAAAAACATGTGGCTTGTTATCTCCCATAAACAATAGCCCCTGGGGCTGGAGAGATGGCTCAGTGGGTAAGAGCACTGATTGTTGCTCTTCCTGGAGGACCCAGGTTCAATTCCTAATACTCATGTGGTAGTTCACAACTGTAATTCCAGGTCCATGGGACCTGCCACATTCATACCAATGCACATAAAATAAAGCTAAATTATTTTAAAAAATAGCCTCCACCACTTCAGGAACTATCTGTCCTTGGGCAAGGGGCTTGCAGATCAGAGGCATTTTTGTTTCATGGATCCCTTAGGCATAGTAATTAAAACTTAAAATGTAACTTTGGCTCTCACACTAATCAACATTTCTCTCTTGAAAGTCTGCACAGGGATGTGGATATGGCTCAGTTGACCAATGGCTTCCTGCTATGCATGAGGCCCTGGGTTCAATTAAAAAAGAAGTCTGCCCACTATTTCAAATTATTTTCAGTATTTTAAATCTAGTGAACATTATACTACCAATGTAACATCACAGCCTGTGGGTTTGGTGAATGTATACCATATGAAATGACTGCTTCCTTAAATCTTTTCAAATCTAACATTTCTACAGGATCCCAGTTAACTTCTGCATAGCCTTGGGGTACCTATCATCTGGTGGTTGTTCTTGAATGGTAACTGGATAAACTAAGATTGTTTTTCTAATAACCTTGGGCTGCTCCTCTTCAGTTTCATAATGCAATGGTAAGGTAGGTTCTGCTCTAAACTCCTCTGTCTGTGTCTGAATATTTTTCCTAGATTCATCAGCAGGTCTTTCTAGAGATTGTATCTTACCAATCAATTCTTCGTATTTGCCACTGATCTCAAACCACTTTTTTGAGGCTAAAACATAAATTAGCAAACTGATAATGATTATAATCGACCTTATGTCAATCCCAGCTAAGTTTATTATCCCTTCATTTATTTTTTTCCATTTTCAAACCATCCATTGTGGAAACATACAAAGTCCTAACTCCCTGCATCTTAATATTGTTTCTCATTCTTAATGTGGGAAAGACTTTTTTTTTTTAAATAAAACCTAATTTTCCCCCTAAGAATCCCCAGGGGTCTCACCAGATCTGCTGACTTTTCAGTTTTGGGGTGTGTGTGTGTGTGTGTGTGTGTGTGTGTGTGTGTGTGTGTGTTTCTGGTTTTTTGAGACAAGGTTTCTCTGTGTAGCTTTGGAGCCTGTCCTGGAACTCACTCTGTAGCCCAGCCTGGCCTGGAACTCAGAGATCCGCCTGCCTCTGCCTCCCGAGTGCTGGGATTACAGGCCTGCGTCACCACCGCCCGGCTGACTTTTCAGTTTTTCTACAGCAGCAATGGTGGAACTGTGAGGGGTTAGCCAGCTACAGCGTCAGTGCTTGGCTGTGGGTCGGGGTGGTGGGGTGCCCAGGCAGCCAGGCTAGCACAGTAGGTGCTGGGGTTGCTGCAGGCTGCCATGAGGACACCTGCAGCTGCTAGCGTGTAACCAGGGGATGAAGGTATGTGGTAGTGGCAGTAGCAGTAGCAGACTGGGCAGGTGCAAGTGGATGTCAAGGTGGCCAGGCTGGTATGGCAGAGGCTGGAGGAGGGGGTCCAGGGGAAGCCCACAACCCATGAGGACAGAGAGCAAGCTGCCTGAAAGGCAGACACCGGGATGTGCAGAAGAAGCCGCATGGTGGGAAGTTAGGGTATGGGGCCACCTGAATGACAGAGCTGGCCGGTGGTGGGTGGCTAACTTTGGGGCATTTGGTGCCCCTGCCTGTGGCATTTGGGGCCTGTGCCAGTGCAGCAACCAGAGGCTGCTGTAGAGAGACTGCAACAGGAAAACCCTAGACTCATACAAGCGGAGGGCCTGGACGGACGGAAAGAAAGCCAGCTGTGAGGGTAACTCCGGTGGCTACAAAGCCGTGGAGAGTGGCCGCCTTGTGATCTCATGCCACAGGTTGGATGCCAGATGTAGCATTTATCTAACTATTCTTTATCAATATAAACTCGGGAGTCAGATATCGGGGCAAGAACCCGATTGATCAGAGAAGCAGCAGAGAAACAACCAGTGACCTCTTCTCTCTCTCTCCTTCCTTGATCCAAAAGGGCCGATAATCTTTCTAAGCCCCACCCTACTAATTCCTGTGTGTCTCTATATGTCCTTGGTCCTCCAAAACCTCTATGGCTAATTTGGGTCAGCTAGTAGATAGCTCTGCCCTCTGATTCAATGTAAACTTTATTGACAGTCTTGGAGTGTCAGAGTGGGATCAAAATATCCCACACCACCACCACCACCACCACCACCACCACCACCACCCACCCACCCACCCACCCACCCCCACCTTCCTCATTGCCTTTTTACCCTCTCATGGTGTCCTTTCTAGGTTTTACATACATACATACATACATACATACATACACACACTACAGGCTACGATTTCACATATGAGAGAGACATACATGCAATTTTTATTTTTCTGAGTTTGGGTCACTTCATCGAATGTTATACTTTCCAGATCCATGCATATTTCTGCAGTTTCATAATCTCATTTTTCTTTACAATTGAATAAAATTTTATCCATCTTATCAGCAGTCTTTTTTTTTTTTTAAAGATTTATTTATTTGATAGTGTTCTGCCTGCATATATGCCTGCGGGCCAGAAGAGGGCGGCAGATCTCATTACAGAAGGTTGTGAGGTTGCTGGGAATTGACTCGGGATCTTTGGAAGAGCCGTCTCTCCAGTCCCAGCCATCTTTCTAATTGAACATGGACATGCCATTTCAGCTAGACTGGCTAGCCATTGCACTCCAGGCAGTATCTAGTTTCTGTACCCCCAGGGCTAAGGTTCCAGGGGTGCCACACCACACTTCGTGGTGGGTGCTGATGTTCTGAACTCAGGTCTTCATGCTAAAGCAACAAATTACTTTACCCAGTAAGCCATTTCCCAAGCCCAAGATTTTTGGGTTTTTTTAGAGTAAAATGTGGACAAGTCAAGAACAACTTGTATAGTCTAAAAAGCTTATAACAACAGCTTTTCCTGCCTCAATGTCTCCAAACACCCAGAAGCAATTGTTACCTATTTGGGGGGAAAATTTTAATATTGATGTATTCCCAGCTTTGTAAGAAATTTATGCACACTGCTACATTTTGTTTCATCAGTTTTAAATGTTATTTGTTGACTTATAGATATGAGGATTTGGTTCCTGAGTTTACCATCCTTTACTCTCTCTGCCCAGCATATTCAGTATTACTATGTTATTGTTTTGTTTTTTCTTTTTTGAGACATAGATTTCTCTGTGTAGCTCTAGCTATCCTGGAACTCACTCTGTAGACCAGGCTGGCCTTGAACTCGGAGATTCACCTGCCTCTGCCTCCCGAGTACTGGGATTCAAGGTTTGTACCACCAGCTCATGGCTACTATTTTTCTTAAATCGGTATTCAGTGTTTGGGTTATTTTGCCTATTCATGACTGAGCATTTCATTCTGGTGGCTTAGAGATTTTACAATTGTGTTTATATGCAAATCTACTTTCATCCATTGGACCAAGCATTCAGAGAATCCTTTCAGCCTGGCAACTCATTTCCTTCAGTTCTCAGAAATGTGTTTGAATAATTCATCAAACACTCTACTCATTTGCTTTGTTCTTGCTTCTGGAACTCTTATGTATTAGATTTCCACTTCCCAGCATGCACCACTATTATATCTTGATCTATTTTTTCAAGTTGTCTGTATGCATATTTAAAATCAGTATGCTCACAATTGAGTAGTTTTGCATCCTGGATTAACATAACTTAAGCATTCTTCTAAGACCTTAAAAATTGCCCCTAAGCCTCATTCCTATTTGTATGATCTTTTAAGGCTTCTGAGTAAAGTCTATCCTACTCGTCAGTGAACAATGGAAGGTGCCATTCTTGAATATAAGCATGCATTTTTAGCTGATGGAATCATGTTAGGTTCTGTTATGTCTGTGGGTATGAATACTGAAGAGAACATCAGTAAGTATGTCTGCCTGAATCTGTAAACTATGGATATAGTATATTGTATAAAGTTTATACAAGTATGCATAAACTTGTAAAGCACAGTTCATGAACTGCTTATAACCTTGTAAATAACAGTTTAAAATGCTTATATAGGGTAGGAATGTAGCTCAGTTGGTTGAGTTTATGCAAAGTCCTGGGTTTAAACCCCAGCACCACACAAAACCAGGCATGGTGGTGTATACCTGTAGTCAGAATATTACACCTTGGTAATATTATTTTCCTTTTCAGGTCTTTGATGGGGTTGAAGACTAGATGGTTACAGTTACAATCCTCTGGTATCTTAGTTAAGAGCCTATCAGGTACTAGATTTAGATTTTTCAGGATAGGACAGCTATTGGAGTAATCTCTGTATTTTGCCATTTACCCATGGTCTGGACATCTAGTATGTGTTTCTTGCTTGATGTTGTTCTTGTTGGTTGTGGTTCCATTTTTGTTTATGTTATTACCCTTTCTTTCTCCTGGTCAATACTTGATAATCATTCTTATTGTACATAGTTTTGTATTAGGTTTAGAACCTCCTTATTTAGACAAAAAGGAAGTGTAGTGGGAATTCGCTCTGCCCATGACCTTGGGCTATCTGGCCTGATAGAGGTGGTACTTCTTATCTGCCTATGTGACAACTTAAAAAGGAGGAGAAAGGGGGTTTATGGTCTTTTGGGTGGTGAAGACCAGATCTGGTGGCATGAAGCAGATGTGATCGGTCTCCAGCTTTCCAAGGACTCTGCAACTGGATTTACCTTATCCTGTATCAGTGAGTCTGTTTTCCCCATAGAACTCCTTAATAAATTGATATATATAGACCATTGAGGCTCTCGTTGCATATACCATAATCCCACTGGGGAGGTAGAAGCAGGATGATTAGAAGTTCAAGTTATCCTTGACTACATAGTAAGTTCAAGGTTCAAAGCAAATGAGACCCCGTCTTAAAAAATAAGAGTATAGAGTTTCCCAAATCCAGATTTTGATTACTGTTCTGTGTTTTCAAATAGTACAGTCTCAGTAGCAAAAGTTAATGGGGAAAAGGAAAGAAGAGGTTACCTGTTCAGTTTCCTGGCTTCCTGTCAGGCCCAGAACATACCAGACTTCCTCCTGACCAAACCACTTTCTATTGGTGTTTCCCTCATGTGTTTTCCCTAAACTGATCTCAAATTGTGTTTAAATTGGCATGACATTGTTAATGTCATTTCTTCGTAGGGACCCTCCCAACCACTTTTTTTAAAATAGCTCCCCCAAACTCTCTAGGACCCCATTTATTCCTTTCCTACACAGCAAAAGAGTATGTTTAATTTTTACTCTCCATTCTTTCTGTTTGTTTTTAGACAGGGGCTCATGTAGCTCAGGCTGACCTAGAACTTGCTATGTAGCCAAGGATGGCCTTGAACTGCCAAGCCTCATGCCTCTTCCATTCATGTTTGTTCATTTTGTTACTGTGCAATATTCTATGCATATTATAGAGCTTACTTTTTGTGTATTTTACTGTTAGTGGGCATTTCGACTTTCCAGTTCGGGATTATAGCTAATTTTACTGTTATGAACATTACAGTATGTGTATTTTCATGCACATTTGTTCATTTTTTGTTGGGCTTATTTATAGCTAAAATTGAAATTATGGACTAGCATATGGATAGCTATATTAAAACACAGTTTTAGTGGGTACTACTCAACAGTTTTTCATGGCCTTTTGTCTGTTTTCATGCTATTATCATATTGTCTTTTTTTTCCTTTAAAGATCTATTCATTTATTATGTATATAGTGTTCTGCCTACATGCCTGCCCACAGGCCAGAAGAGGACACCAGATCCCATCACAGATGGTTGTGAGCCACCATATGGTTCCTGGGAACCAAACCCAGGACCTCTGGAAGAGCAGCCAGTGCTCTCAACCACTGAGCTATCTCTACAGCTCATATCATATTGTCTTAACTACTATAGCTTAATAATGCTACTAGTAATGCTTGGTATAAATGCTTCGTTTTCTTTTTCAAGACATCTTGCATAATGGCTCATACCTATAATCCTAGCACTTGGGAAGCTGAAGCGTGTAAATGGATGTTTCTTGTCTGGACCACCTGGTCCCAAATAAGCACACAGAGGCTTATATAAATTATAAATGCTCAGCTAATATCTCAGGCTTATTACAAACTAGCTCTTACATTTTAAGTTAACCCATATTCCTTATTTATGCTCTGCCATGTGGCAGTACGTTTATTAGAATGGCACGTTCGTCTCCTGCTCCCTCTGCATCTGGCTGGTGACTCCTGACTCTGCCCTTCTCCTTTCCGGCATTCTCAATTTGGTTTTCCCACCTAAGCTTATTCTGTTCAGCTATTGGCCAGTCAGCTTGTTTATTAAACCAATCACAGCGACAAATCTTCACAGTGTACAAAAGAATTATTCCACAGCTGAAGCAGGAGAATCCTTGAATTCAAGGTCAACCTGGGCTTCCTAGTATCTTCTGGCCACCCAGAATAACACACAAACAAGACCCTAGAAGCTGCAGCCTCCACCACCCAGCTCTATACCTAGACTCTACATGTCCTCCTCCAGTGTCTAGCCTGATAAGTGTAGTCCTCACTCCTCATCAAGGAAACTTCTTTTTGCAACAGTTAGAGATCATTACAGAAAACCACAACCAATCAAAATGCAGAGCTGTAGAGCCCAGTCCCAGTAGCTACATCTGCAATACAGCTCCTGCACCAAAGGTTCAGGTAACACTGTGGAAGAGGAGGTGGAAAGATTGTAAGAGCCAGAGGGTTATGGACTTTGCTGAGAGATTGTGCCTGCTGGTGGCATCAGAAGCTATACTTGTAAAGTCTCACCAACAGGACAGCCCAAAACTGCATGGGGAAAAGCCCACGAGGTCTCAACCCTACACAGACAACTACAGACAACTGAATAAAGCTGGGAGCAGGAGAGGTGGTCCTCCCCAGGGAAGAGTATACCAATTAATTGTTCAATGCCAAATGATCAGCCCTGAAAACATACACAAGTAACATTGTATGGACTCAATAGGTTATATTTAGGAATATATATATATATATATATATATATATATATATATATGCAAATACATATATGTATGCAATAACAATAGATGAAAAAGGAGGCCATGAATTTGAAGGAGAGTTGGGAGGGAAATATGGGAAGGTGCTGAGGGATGTTCTGTATGGCAAATGTGTTGTTAATAAAACACTGATTGGCCAGTGGCTAGGCAGGAAGTATAGGCGGGACTAACAGAGAGAATAAAAAGAGCAGGAAGGTGGAAGGAGAGGCTGCCAGACGCTGCCAGCCACCGCCAGGACAAGCAGCCTGTAAAGATGCCGGTAAGCCACGAGCCATGTGGCAAGGAACAGAATTATAGAAATGGATTAATTTAAGATATAAGGACAGTTAGCAAGAAGCCTGCCACGGCCATACAGTTTGTAAGCAGTATAAGTCTCTGTGTTTACTTGGTTGGGTCTGAGCGGCTGTGGGACTGGCAGGTGAAAGAGATTTATCCTGACCGTGGGCCAGGCAGGAAGACTCTTGCTACAGGAAGGTTTTTTTTTTTTTTGTTTTTTTGTTTTTTTTTTACAATATAATTCAACTTTACATATCAGCCATAGATTCCCCCGTTCTCCCCCCTCCCCCTCCCCCCGCCCACCCCCCATTTCCATCTCCTCCAGGGCAAAGACTCCCCCGAGATTGAGATCAACCTGGTGGACTCAGTCCAGGCAGGTCTAGTCCCCTCCTCCCAGGCTGAGCCAAGCGTCTCTGCTAAGCCCCAGGTTTCAAACAGCCAATTCATGCACTGAGCACAGGACCCGGTCCAACTGCCTGGATGCCTCCCAAACAGATCAAGAAGAGAAAGGGGGAGATTTAATTAAAATGCAATCTCAAAATCAAATGTAAGAAAAACCCAGATTTGCTGTGGGATGGTCTGTATGTCAAATTGGTCAATAAATGAAACACTGATTGGCCAGTAGCCAGGCAGGAAGTATAGGCGGGACTAACAGAGAGGAGAATTGAGAGAACAGGAAGGCAGAGGGAGACACTGCCAGCCGCCGCCATGATAAACAGCATGTGAAGATGCCAGTAAGCCACGAGCCACGTGGCAAGGTATAGATTTATAGAAATGGATTAATTTAAGATGTAAGAACTAGATAGCTAGAAGCCTGAGCCATTAGGCCAAACAGTTTAAATAATATAAGCGTCTGTGTGTTTATTTTATAAGTGGGCTGTCGGACTGCCAGGGCTTGGCAGGACCCGAAGAGAAAACTCTCCAGCTACACAGCTTCTTCTTCAAGAGTGGTTTAGAGACAGGTGGTAGTGGTGCACACCTTTAGTCCCAGCATTCATGAGGCAGAGGCAGGTAGATCTCTGTGAGTGAGTTCGAGGCCAGCCTGGTCTACAGAGTGAGTTCCAGGACAGCTAGAACTGTTACACAGAGAAACCCCATCTCAAAAAATAAAACAAAGAGTGACTTAGAAAGTTAGACATATCTTCTCAACTATACAGTGTACTCAAAACCAGCCTAGGCTACAGGAGGCCCTAGCTCAAGAAAGCAAAATAGAAAAAAAAACATTTGGGGTGAGGGCATATGATATAATCCTAGCACTCAAGAGGCTAAGGCAAAAGGATCACAGGTTAAAGGCAACATAGTGCAATCCCATTTCTTTAAAAAAAAAAAAAATGAGGCAGCCAGATGGTGGTAGCGCACACCTTTAATCCCAGCACTCAGAAGGCAGAGGCAGACAGATCTCTGTGAATTTGAGGCCAGCCTGGTCTGCAGAGCAAGTTCCAGGACTGCCAGAGCAGTTATAGAGAGAACCCCTGTCTCAAACCTCACCCCTACCCCCCCACCCCCCACCCCCCCGTGCCAAAAGGGGGAGGCAAAGGCAAGCATATTTCTGTGAATTCCAGGACAGCCTGGTCTACATAGCAAGTTCTAGGTCAGCCTGGGCTACACATGGAGGCCCTGTCTCCAAAGAAACAAAATAAAACAAAAAAATGTTGGCATGGATCTTTTTGTCTTCTACATTTTCATATAATTGTTTATAAAACATTGGTCATGACTTTTTTAATCCACAGGCTCCTCCTTCCTCTCTTCTTCATATTGTAATTCGTCAAAGAAATCAGGTCTCAGCCAAGCGTGGTAGCATATGTCTGTAATTTTAGCACTTAAGATCACTGTTTGTTTGTTTGTTTTTAAATTGGCCATTCAGTTCTTTATTAGACCATCAGGTGTTTTAGACAGACACAGTATCACAGCTTCACAGAGTTAAACAAATGCAATATAAACAAAAGTAACATACCTTAAAATAATATTCTACAACAGAGAAAGAACAAAAGAAAAAAAATCCTGCATTGTTACAGGGGTTTACATAATGTTGAATGCTTTCTATATTCTTGGAGGAGGTCTGGCTGGCTGTCATGGATTCTCCCAGGAAGTCTGGTTACTGCGTTGTAACTTGGCTTTTTTTTTTTTTTATGCCGAATGCCGTTTATTGAAGGAGGGAGGAGGTCTTAAATACAGGCTTATAGCACAATGGGGGAACCCCGGAGGGCAGAAGTTCGCTACCAATGTTTTACAATCTTGCATCTAAGCTGTTAACACCCAATATGCAGGATACACAGACAAGGAACTTCCCTTAAGTATTCAGGAGGGTGGAACCCGGCAGGGAATTAGCATAGGGAGGATATCAAGGTCAAGGTCAGCAAGCAAGGCAACAGTTACCCAAAACGGGGGCCATGGCCCTACAGGTACCCCCTTTTACTTAAAAATGAGCTTCTGACTTAGGTTGCATGGGACGTCAGCAGGTCACCTTACCTGTCATGGAAACACCTGCCCAGACCACAAAGGCACTCTGTCTTAGGTTGGTGAGTGCCCCCCAGACATTACCCGTTTCTGAATACTCATTATCATACAGGCTCAATTGTGTGTGAGCTGCAGGGTTAACTGCTGCCAAAGATCTCAAAGTGGTGCTGGGCTTGCAATCTGTGTGTTCGACATAGAAAAGACCAACAGAAGTCCTACCCCACCCATAGCCAGTAGGCTAAAGGTAACTGAACCATTCCCTTCCTTAACAAGCCTTACTGAAAATTGGAGTCCTTATAAGATGGTATCCCAAAAGCAAATGGAACTTGAGTTTATAAATTTATAACTTTCAAAGCCAATCGAAATGTATATAACTATTGAATTAAATTTATCATGCCCAATAGAATGAAAGATTAACTAACTGTGGTAGCTACTTTTGCTGCCAGGGTCTCCACTGTGCTAGCTGTAGTAACCAATTATGAAATGGTAATCCCAGAAACAGTAGTAGCGGTGGCCGCCACTGCTATAACAGCAACAACAGCAGCAGTAATGTCAAATTCTCTTCTGGAGCATGTGGGCATCCACTGGCATGGACACAACTCCAGGAACACAAACCACCAAGGCCCATTTTTCTTGATCCCAGCACGACTTAAGCTGGCAGCTCTACAAAAGGACAACTAAGAACCATAAAGAAAAAACAAGCAGCTCACAAGGAGCAGAACTAATGGTCTCATAATGGCTACATTCAGGCTCACAAATTTTAAAGTATCTTCAAAGGGGGCTAAATGAATTTCAGGAGGCCAATAAATGTTGCACAGAGCCACTCCTGAAAAGTAGGTACTACACCAGCTTGAAGAGAATTGTGAAAATGAAAAGGCATAGCTGGCATGCTACTGTTAACAAATGGAGGTCAGTGACCTTCAGGGTTATCTTTAATCTCCAAGGTGTCTGGGTGACATGTTCTCAAACATACTTGAAAAAGCAGTTACCATACATTACCTTCTGGAGAATCCAACCGCATGGCTACAGTTCTTAGGCTTACGTTAATGTTTGCCAAAGCTGGCCAAATTGGGCTCTCAATCCCCATTGGGATCAGAAGGTGAGAGTTTTTCACGAAGGCCCAATAGGTCTCTGCCATGTTGGGCTTCAGCAGCAGCGACAGGGCACACACAGTGCTCAGGAACCCAAAGAGGAACCTCATTGTCCTGAGGAAAAACATAAACAGAATCCTGGGCCCACACCAATACCAGATCGGGTCCCCTCCAAGTGCCAGTAGAAAGATCCTTCCATCACTCCAGAGGGTGATTTGCAACAGGAGCTCTCCAGTGCTTAAGATCACTGTTTTGAGGCCAGCCTAGGATTACCTAGACCCTGTCTCAACAAAAAATTGATTAATTAGTGCGGTGATATTGTGTTCCCCAAAATATTGTACACCCTAATAAACTTATCTGGGGTCAGAGAACAGAACAGCCACTAGATATAGAGGCCAGAAAATGGTGGCACACACACCTTTAATCCTAGCATTCCAGAGGCAGAGATCCTCTGGATCTCTGTGAGTTCAAGGCCACATTGGAAACAGCCATGCGTGGTTACTCATGCCTTTAATCCCAGGAAGTGATGGCAGAAAGCAGAAAGGTATTTAAGGTGTGAGGACCAGGAACTAGAGCTGTTAAGCTCTTAGGCTTTTGAGCAGCAGTTCAGCTGAGACCCATTTAGATGAGAACTCAGAAGCTTCCAGTCTGAGGAAATAGGATCAGCTGAGGAATTGGCGAGGTGAGGTGGCTGTGGCTTGTTCTGTTTCTTTGATCTTCCAGCATTCACTCCAATATCTGGCTCTGCGTTTGTTTATATTAAGACCTTTTACGATTCGTGCTACAAATTAGTTAATTATTTAAAGATTAGGTAATTTTTCCCAGAGTGTATCAAACATTCTAAATTTACTAATTATATTATTACAATGTTGATTTAACATGTTGTCGCCCCACCCCGGCCCCCGCCACTGCCCTGTGATTTCCTGTAAATGGAATTGGATCAATAGGCTTGATCCCATCCAGCAGCTGTGTCTTTGCTAAGCACTGTGCTTATTGCCAGGTGTGATACAATAGTGACTTCAGGTATCAGTCATAATACTTGTTCCAAGCAAAGGAAGTTAAGATTCAAACAAGAACCTTCAGTGAGTGGCTAACAACTCCAGCAGCTCAGATCAGGGTGAGACTATCTCTAGTGCGCTAAGCCAGGAATGAGAACGAGGGAGAGTCTGAAGACAATGCATCTAACTGGACTTGGACGTTGTAAGAGCACTGACAGAATTTTAAATCAGCTGGCTGTGAGAACTGGAGTTAGCCCCAGTGAGAGTAGAGGCTGGTCATGTGCTGTAGTAGATTGGGTGTTGGTGCCTACGAACACATTACATTCTAGAGGTTGGGAAGATGGCTCTGGGTAAAACCTCTGCCCTGCAAGATGAGGGTGGGATCCTGAGTACCTATACCAAAGACACCAAGGTTAACTTCTGGCCTCTACATGTACATCTGCACACACGTGTCATATATGTGAACATGCATACCACACACACACAAATAATAGTCACATTCAAATTCTAGAAGCCTATGAATGTTAAATTATTTGAAAATATGTCTTAGTAGGTGTGCTTAACTGCAAGGAGAGGAGATAACATGATTTTGAAATAATCAGGGGGACTCTAAGTCCAATGGCAAATGTTCTTATAAGAGACAGAAGAGGAAAAGACACACAGAGGAGATAGCAATGTGAAGACAGGTGTACCGGAGTGATAACAGCTGTGAGCCGAGCATATAGGCCCGCAGGGACTGGCAGAACCAAGGAATGGATTCTTCCCAACTCTGCCAAACCTTCATTTTGAACTTCTGACTAGGAAAGGATAAATTTATGCTGTTTTAAGCCACCAGTTTTATGGTTATTTATTCTAATAGCCATAGGGAACTACCTTAGCAAGTTAGGGTTAGAATGCTTTATGATGAAATTGTCTCTTTTACTGCATATATATATGCATATATATGGCATATAAACATATGCATACATATGGCATATATAAAAGACTGTACAGGGCTGGGGATGTAATTCAGTTGGTAGAGTACTTGCCTGCATGCACGAAGCCCTGGGTTCCATCTCCAGCACTGTATAAACCAGGTATGGCAACACATACATGTAATTCCAGCACTCAGAGGTGGAGGCAGGAGGGCCAGAAGTTCAAGCTCATCCTCAGCTATGAAGTGAGTCTGAGGCCAGTCTGGCTTTCATGAGATCTTGTCTCAAAAAATACTAGGATATTGGGTGTTCCTTCTCTTGGGAATTATGCCTTTCCATTCCAGCAAAACCTGGAAGGCAGAGAGCCCTTTCATTCTGGTCTTGTGACTTTACAGAACTAGTCACTTCTGGTCAGTAAAAATTGGTTGAATCATTAAAACTAACTCTGGCTGGGTGTTCTAGGACCTGTAATCCAGCACTCAGAAGCCAAAGGAGAACTATGAGTTTGGAACACACAATGGTGGGTCCCAGGTGAGCCTGGGTTACTTAGCAAGATCTTGTCTTAAAAAGGGGGTGGGAGTCAGTTCATTGTCTTTAGTTAATCAGAAGAACATATTGACTCAGTGTATTTAAAATTAGGGAGATTTTGCTTTGTTTTTTTTTTTTTTTTTTTTTTTTAAATAGGGATTGGGGCCAAGGTTTTTCTGGTGCTAGTGAAACACTGTGCCACTGTAACTCCAGTTCCCCCTTCCCACCTCCCCGTGTGTTTGTGTGTGTGTGTATGGGTGTGAATATATTGTCTCTCTACATATACACTAGATTAGTTAAAACTTTTTTAGGTGGTAGTGGTCTAGATTACACCCAGGGTCTTGAGCATACTGGATGGGTATGCTACATACAACTGAGCCACAACTCCCAGACTCTAAAGACATTCTTCTTCTGAAGGTTACCAATTAGGAGATAAATGCTATACAATCCCTACGGCTAGTCTTTGTTTACTAGCCTGCCTGCCTTCCTTCCTCTTTGGTCTAACCAATTCATGAACTCATGGCTCAAGTCCACGGTGAACTCTATTCTGAATGGGCTAATGGACAGGACTTTTGGCACAAACTGAAAAAAAAAATTGAGAATAATTGAGATGGTAGACAATTTACATAAATACAAAAGGATACTTATAATGAATATGTACTGTTTCCACTTGGGGCAAAGAACACTTTCAGGGCATTACTGTCTTTTGTTTCTGAGCCATGTGTGTAGGTGTTTGTGGGAAACGTAGGAAACAGTCTACCACAGATCTCTTTGTCCATTTTGTTATTATTGATGTTATCATTGGCTGTTCTGTTTTTGGTTTGGTTTATTTGTCTTTGGCAAGGTCTCATGTTGCACAGGATGGCCTCCAACTAGTTAGCTGAAGATGACTTCAAATTCTGGATTCTCTGACTTCTGCTGCCATGTGCTAGGACTGAGGACATGTGTCACCACACTCAGTATTATTCAGTGCTAGGGCTCAAACCCAGGGCATGTTAGACTAGGACTGGCCAACTGTGCTACATCTATCCCCGGCTCCAATTTTTTTTCATTTTTTAATACAGGCTATTGCCTGGTTTCTTAGGCTGGCCTTGAAAGTTGAGATCTCCTTGCTTCAGCCTCCTGAGTATAGAGTTAACAGGTGCATAGAACCAAGCCTTTTTTTTTTTTTTTTTTTTTTTTTTGGTTTTTCAAGACAGGGTTTCTCTGCATAGTTTTGGTGCCTGTCCTGAATCTCGCTCTGGAGACCAGGCTGGCCTTGAACTCACAGAGATCCGCCTGCCTCTACCTCCAGAGTTCTGGGATCAAAGGCGTGTGCCACCATCACCCGGCAAGACAGGGTTTCTCTGTGTAACAGTCGTGGCTGTTCTGGAACTCACTGTAGACTAGACTGGCCTGGAACTCACAGAGATCTGCCTGCCTCTGCCTCCAGAGTGCTAGGATTAAAGGCATGGGTCACCACTGCCGGGCCTGATACTCACTTTTTAAAATATCCCTATTCAGAGCTCTGCTCATATTTTTCCTTTTCAGAAAGGTCTCTCCTAATCATTCCATTTTAAATCAGCCTCCTACTGTTTTCCCTTGTCACCTCTTTGGTTTTCTGTGTAACTTTAGCTTATCCTGGAACTCATTCGGTATACCAGGCTGGCCTCGAACTCAGAGATCCATCTGCCTCTGCCTACTGAAGTGCTGGGATTAAAGGCAAGTACCATCACTGCCCGGCATTGTCACATGCTTTATTCTTTTGATAATGTATTCATTTATTTGGTTATTGTCTCTCTCCCACATAAGTAGAAGGTAAACAAGAAAAAAAGAGAAACTTTTCTTTTTTTGTTTTATTCTCTGCTCTGCTTGTGAAGGTTGCAGAACGTAGCCTCTAGCCATGTCAGTCTGGCTCTCTCCTCACCGTGGTGGCTTCTTCTTGGCAGACCCCTGCCTGCTGCTTGTGCTGGCTTTCTAGGCATCTGCTGCCTGCCACTCGATGATGCCCCGTGGGTCTCAGCGATGCAGAGGCTAGGTTAGCCTCTTGTGGTGGGGGCTTCTGTCAGACTGCCAAGTCTACAGTAGCTGCTCGGTCGCCAGATGCTGCGTTCTGTGTCCCAGGTCCGGCACTCGGGAAAATCTATTCTATCTTAAATTACTTTCTACTAAGCCTAAGTCTTCACCATATCCCTATACCTAAAGCCTATATTTCTCAGACCTCACCAAAACTTTGATGACTTACTCATATACAACTTTAGATAGATAGATAGATAGATAGATAGATAGATAGATAGACAGATACATACATACATACATACATACATACATACACTTGCTGCAGCCTACTATTACTCTGTTCTATATTTACAATTTTACTCCCAAAGAAAAGAATTTCACCGCCTCACTTAATTAATTCCGAGCATGCCCACTTAACCTGCAGTGTTCCTTCTCTTTTATCCTCCATACCCAAGTCCCTCATATGGGCACCGTGTGTACGAGTCTGTCAGAGTCCAGTTCCGACCTGTCAAAGGATTCTTGGGGGGAGGAGAGAGGAATGAGGAAATGATAGAATGATAGAAAGAGACGATAAGAAAAACAGACCGACTGGTCTACACAGTGAGATCCAGGACAGGCATCAAAACTACACAGAGAAACTCTGTCTCAAAAAAACCAAATAATAATAATAATAATAAAATAAAATAACTTCTCATCTCCTGTAGAAACATAAGCATAACCTCAGCACCATCATAACATCTTCCCCATATTTCATATTGATGTCAATGCATCCTTTTACTACACAGGCTGACTCAATTTAGCATTTTTTTTATGATCCAATGCCTTCCAACAGCTGTTGTCCCTGTTTCATTGGCATTTAAAAAATTTAAAATTAGTAAAGCATTATCTAATCTATCTCTGGGAGTCCTCATATCCCCCTTTTGTTTTATAAGCATCTCTTTTAGAGTGTGATTAGATCTTTTAACAACTGTTTGTCCTGTAGGATTCTATGGTATTTCTGTAATATGTTTTATGTTATAATGTCTAAAAAATTCTTTTATTTTATTGGAAACATAAGCAGGAGCATTATCAGTTTTAATTTGTATCAGTATGTCCAATACAGCCATTGGCTCTAATAAATGTGTAATTACAGAATCAACCTTTTCAAAACTTAAGGCAGATGCCCATCGAAATCCAGAGTATGTATCAATAGTATGATGAACATATTTTAACTTTCCAAATTCTACTAAATGAAATACATCCATTTGCCAAATTTCATTTCTTTGAGTGCCCTTAGGATTACTTCCTGCAGGTAAAGGAATTTGATTATACAAAGAACAATTAGGACAATTTCTTATAATCCCTTCAGCTTGTAGCCAGGTTATGGAAAATATATTTTTCAAGCCTTTACTATTAACATATTTTTATGAAATTCTGAAGCTTCTAGTACATTTCCTATAATAGTTGATCAATTTTTTCATTTCCTTTTGCTAATGGCCCAGGCAATCCAATATGAGACTGAATACGGGTAATATAAACCAGGCAGTTCCCTTCTTGTATTGTCTGTTATAGTTGTATAAATAATAAAGTTAATTCTGAATTATCAGGAATAAGTTCAGCAGTTTTAATATGTAATACAACCCCTTCTGCATATTGAGAATCAATAATTATATTAAGAAATACATTAAAGTCTAATAAAACCATCAGAATGACATACAACTCTGATTTTTTAACTGAAGCATATGGACTTTAAATTACTTATGTTTCCTGCTTTACAACTAGCCATTCCTAGTTTATTTGCATCAGTATAGAATGTAAGAGCCCCAGAAATAGGTGTTCTTGGGGGGCTGGAGAGATGGCTCAGAGGTTAAGAACACTGGCTGTTCTTCTAGAGGTCCTGAGTTCAATTCCCAGCACCCATATGGTGGCTCACAACCATCTGTAATGAGATCTGGCTCCCTCTTCTGGCCTGCAGGGATACATGCAAACAGAATACATAATAAATACAAAACTGTATACATAATAAATAAATAAATCTTTAAAAAAAAAAGAAATAGGTGTTCTTTTCACTCTGGTGGGAAGAATCCATTCAGTTCTTTCTATGAACTGGTCTTTTACTTTGGGGGTATTTATTATTGATTTTGCCTAAATAATTACTACAGGCTCTTTGCCATCCATCATTAATTACCCATAATTGCATAATTTTAACATTAGTATAAGGTACTGCAATCTCAGCTGGATCCATTCCTGATAATTGATGAAGTATTGTTCTTCCTTTTTTTTTTTTTTTTTTTTTTTTGTTTGTTTTCTGGAGCTGAGGACAGAACCCAGGGCCTTGTACTTGCTAGGCAAGCGCTCTACCACTGAGCTAAATCCCTAACCCCTTTTTTTTGGTTTTTTTAAAGACAGGGTTTCTCTGTGTAGTTTTGGTGCCTGTCCTGGATCTTACTATGTAGACCAGGCTGGCCTTGAACTCACAGAGATCTGCCTGGCTCTGCCTCCCAAGTGCTGGGATTAAGGGCATGTGCCACCGCCGCCTGGCTTGTTCTTCCTTTTATAATTAATTCAGAAACCTTTTCTATATAGGTTTTTAACTTTTTACTCTGTTTATGAGCTAAAAATATCCATTCTAAAATATTATCTTCCCTTTGCATAATAAGTCCAGTAGGGGAATGGGTAGAAGGTAAAATTACCAAAATACACTCAGTTGTGAAATCTAATTGATTTATACAGGCATTCTGTGTTTCCTGTTCTACTTGGGTCATCTCCTTTTCTGCTCCAACTGTTAAACACCTTGGACTGTTTAAATCTGAGTCATCTTGCAAAATTGGAAGCAAATTACTTAATTCTTGAGTAGACAATCCAATAGTAGGCTGCAATCAATTAATATCTCCCAATAATTTCTGAAAATCATTAAGAGTGTGCAATTGATCTCTTCGAATCTGTACCTTTTGTGGCTGAATTTTTTGTTTACTCAATTTAAATCCTAAATAACTAAGAGAATCTCCTCTTAGAATTTTTTTAGGAGCAATTTGCAATCCCCATTTAGGTAAGATTCATTGTACCTCAGCAAACACCTTTTCAGGGTTATCAATATCAGAGGCAACTATTAAGATATCATCCATATAATTGCAAATAATAGATTGAGGAAACTGTTTACATACCATGTCCAGTGGTTCATTTACAAAATATTGACATAAAGTTGGATTATTTAACATTCCTTGGGGAAGAACATTCCAATGATTGTATTATTGGCTGAGCATTATTATAAGTAGAAACTGCAAAAATAATTTTTTCTCTATCCTGTCCTTGTAAAGGAATAGTGTAGCATGAATCTTAAAGAGTCTTATTAATAAAATCAAACCTGAGCCAGGTATTGGAGTGAACTGGAAGATCAGAGAACCAGAACAAGCCACAGCTATCTCACCTCACTGGATCCTCAGCTGGTCTTATTCCTCAGACTGGAAGCCTCTGTGTCCTCATATCCAAATGGCTCTCAGCTGAACTGTGCTGCTCAAAAGCCTTAATGCTTAACCAGCCAAATGCTTAACCAGGCAAATGCTTCTAGTTCCTGGTCCTCACGCCTTATACACCTTTCTGCCTTCTACCACCACTCCCTGGGATTAAAGGTGTGTGTCACCATGCTTGACTGTTTCCAATATGGCCTTGAACTCACAGAGATCCCAGATGGATTTCTGCCTCTGGAATGCTAGGATTAAAGGCGTGAGTGCCAACATTTTCTAGCCTAAGTATCTAGTGGCTTTTCTGCTCTCTGACCCCAGATAAGTTTATTAGGGTACACAATATTTTGGGGAACACAATACCACCACAGAATAGTAAAGAAGCAATCTTTTAAATCAACAACTATTATAGGCCATGCCTTAGGTAATGAAGGTAAAGGAACTCCAGGCTGTAAAGGACCCATGGGTTGAATTACTCTGTTTACAGCTCTCAAATCAGTTAACATTTGCCATTTTCCAGATTTCTTTTTTTAACTACAAATATAGGAGAATTCCAAGGACTTGTAGTTTCCTCAATGTGTTGAGCATCTATTTGTTCCTGTACTAGTTGCCCAAGCACCTGAAATTTTTCTTTAGTTAAGGGCCGTTGTTCCTTCCATACAGGCTTATTAGTTAATCTTTTTACAGACAGATGTCAGGTTTCCAGCAGCGGCCCTTATTCCAAATTTGGAGAGCCCATTCCTTGCCTCTCTTGCTTTTGGACAACCTGCATGGCCTGTGACCTTCCCTTATAGTTCTCTCCAGTGCCTTTTCGAGGAATATAGCCCATTTTAAACATCATTTTATGAGCTGTTGCTGAAAACCTTGCATGCTTAAGCAGAGGACGATAAAAGGGTTAAATGGGGGGCTGGAGAGATGGCTCAATGGCTAAAAGCACTGGCTGTTCTTTCAGAGGTCCTGAGTTCAATTCCCAGCAACCACATGATGGCTCAAACCATCTGTATGAGATCTGGTGCCCTCTTCTGGCCTGCATGCATACATGCAGACAGAACACTGTATACATAATAAATAAATAAATCTTAAAAAAAAAAAAAGGGCGGTGGTGGCGCACGCCTTTAATCCCAGCACTCGGGAGGCAGAGGCAGGCGGATCTCTGTGAGTTCGAGGCCAGCCTGGTCTCCAAAGCGAGTTCCAGGAAAGGCGCAAAGCTACACAGAGAAACCCTGTCTCGAAAAACCAAAAAAAAAAAAAAAAAAAAAAAAAGGGGGGGGGTAAATGGACCATCAGTTATTTTGATCCTTAATCTTCAACTTCAGAAGTCACCCTTCCTTTTTGACTGAAGAGACCATGGAGACCCCAGAGGCTGGACTCAGATCAATAAACACGCAAAAAAATAAATAAATAAATAAATCATTAAAGGTGGAAGGGAATGTTATGTTGCCTGATGTAGGAGTTGGTAAATCAGGGTCCTCTGCCAGAGTAGTAAGCATTCTTGACTGCTGGGCCATGTCTCCAGGCTTTTTTTTATTTTTATTTTTTTTATTTTTATTTTTTTTTGCGTGTGTGTGTGTGTGTGTGTGTGTGTGT
>CABHPR010105262.1:5420-15432 GCA_902168415.1 Peromyscus melanophrys
GCAATACATATTCACAGTATACAGAAGGATCATCCCACAGCATTTTCTCCTTTCTGTCTAATCAAAAAGGAAGGTTTTAACTTTAGCATAGTAAACTTACATACAACAAAACAATTATTAAGAATTACAGTTACGATATGTAGTCTATTTATATTTGACCATCAGAGAAAACAATTATCTAGGTAAGTCAGAAGTTTCATATCTAATTTATCTTTTGTCATAACTAAGGAAAAAGTTGATTATAACTGTCTAGTCTTTAACTCCATCAAAGACCTGAGAAGGAAATAATGTTACCTGGGTAGGAAGGAACTGTAGGCAAGTGACTTCCAAAAAATGTGAGAAATGACAGAAACATCTGGCTGCCTGGATAGTTACCCAAAGTTTCTCTGTAATGTTGGGGCATCCAACTCTGGCGTACAGACCTAGTGTATCATCTGACAGACTTTGCTGTGGAGCAGGAATTCTGAAGGATTTGTCCTACCTTGTCTTGGCAAAGTTTTGCAGCCACTTTTCTTGTGTCCTGCTGGTCCAGTTTGCACAGTAACTGTCAGCAATTGAGACAAGGGCAGTTTCTTTGCCCACATGGCTGCTTTTGCCATAAAGAAAACAAACTTCATATAAAGTTTCTTTGATGCTATCTTTTCTGGAATATATTGGTGCTGTCAGGAGCAGACATGTTTCACTGTCATGAAAAGTCTTAAGTTATTAAAACATTTTAAATGCCATATTCTATAGGTCTTTGAAGTGTTTGAAGATTACCTATCTGAAATATATCTTTATATACTTAGAAAACCTAACTAACAGGCTGGAGAGATGGTTCAGAAGTTAAGAGCACCGACTGCTCTTCCAGAGGTCCTGAGTTCAATTGCCAGCAACCACATGGTGGCTCACAACCATCTGTAATGAGATCTGGCGCCCTCTTGTGTATACATAATAAATAAATAAATCTTAGGAAAAAAAAAAGAAAGAAAACCTAACTAACATGACTATAGGTTTTATTACAGATGACTATTAATCCATATTTCTTAATTATACATTACATTTTTAATTGAGCTGCATAAACATAATACAGCATAACAGGAATAATTTTAAATTTGTGTCAGTAAACTAAAATCCATACCAATTAAAATATATAAGATTAACAGTTTTTTGACTAAAGTAGATTGAATAATCTATCCTTCTCCCCATCATTTCTGTATTGTATCCTCTTTCTTCTTTTAGAAAGAGATTGATTATAACCAGTAATGCATGTAGAAAAGGTTGAATGAAAGTAACACTAAGGATCTATGACCTAGACAACAATGATTTGTAATATTTTGGCCTGTGCCAAATATGAAAAGTTGGTAATTTGCTATAAAAAGGCCAAAATATCTACTAAACCACATTAAAGTCATATTTGTGACATTTCCACTTATTAGTTCCAATTACTATTTATGTATTTGCTAAGAGTAAGTACTTTATCCTGTATAACAGTTATGACATTACCCAATAAAATTAAAAAATCCTGAATGTCTTCTAATGTGTAGTCTATATTAAAATATTTCAATTACCCCCAAAATGCCCTCTTTTTTTTTTTTTAAATATGTGCTTTGGTGTTTTGCATGCATTTATGTCTCTGTGAGGGTGCCAGGTCCCCTGGAGTTGGATTTATAGACAGTTGTGAGCTGCCATGTGGGTGCCTGAAATTGAACCCAGTTCCTGTGGAAGAGCAGCCAGTGCTCTCAACCTCTGAGCCATCTCTCCAGCCTCCCATCCACCCCCCCCCCCCCCCCCTCTTTTTAAAAGTATGTGCCTACTAAGGCCTGAAGAGAGGGATAGGTTCCTCTGGGGCTAGAGTTGGAGGTGGTTGTGAGTTGGAACTGAACTCCAGTCCCCTGGAAGAGCAGCTAGAATGCTTAACTGCCGATTCCTTCTCCACCTCCTGTTTGTTTGTTTTTTGAGGGTTAGGGAGAGCAGAGTCTCATGGAGTCTGGACTTGACTTAACTCTCTGTGTATTTGGCTTTGAACTTGTGATTCCCCTGCCTTCACCTTCCAGTTGCTAGGATTAGAAACCTTTACTTACTATCATATGGTTCCAAAATTCCTTCCATAGCTGTTTGATGAATCAAGACCCAGCAAAGGTTCATGTATTTCACTTGCTTCTGTATTTTCAGTTTCTTCTAATGGGGTATTGTCTTCATCAATGTCATTTATTTGTGACATTGACATTTTCAAATCTTAGTGTTTTATAGAATGTCCCATACTCTGCATTTCTGATTATTTTCCTGTAGAATGTCCTACTTCTGGATTTATCTCATTGCCTCAGTGGGGAGGAACGGACGGAAAGGAAAAGACAAAGCCAGGGTGTATATAGGCCTTTTTTTTTTTTTTTTAAAGATTTTATGTATTATTTTGAATTCTGTGTATATATGTATGGTGTGTGGTTTTGTGCATTTGAGTGCAGATGCCCACGGAGGCCAGAAGAGACATGGGATTGCTTTCGAGCTGGAGTTAGAGCTCGAAATTAAACTTCCTAAGGAGGGGTTGGGAGCTGGACTTGGGTTTGCTCTTAATGCTGAGCTCTCTCCCCACCCATTTTTGTTAGGAGTAGTTTTAAAACTTTTTATTTCATTTTATTTTGTGTGTGCAGTATGCCAGAGGACACCTTGAGGAAGTCGATTCTCATCTTCCATCATGTGGGTCCTGAGGCTCACACTCAGGTCTTCAGAGTTGGTGACAGGCACCTTTACTCACTGAGTCACCTCAGTGGCTCAGCAGTAGTTTTATTTGATATCTTTGTGGTAATCTGTCAATATCCTGTTGGTCAAAAAAAAAAGTTTCCACAAAGTTGTTCTCTGATCTCTACATGTGTAGCGTGCTTCACAGTACCCACACAAAGTAATAAGTAAAAATAAAAAACAGAAAAATACTGGGCTGGAGATGGCTCAGCAGTTTAGACTCTGGTTCTTCCTCCCAAGGACCTGTGTTTGATTCTAGCCCCCACATTGTGGCTCACAACCATCTGTAACTTTAGTTCCAGGGGATCTGACGCCCTCTACTGGCCTCTATGGGTACCAGGCAAAACACTATACACATAAAATTTTAAAAGTTTTTTTTCTTTTTCTCTTTTTTTTTCTTTCCTTTTCTTTTCTTTCTTTTTTTTTTTTTTTTTTAAGACAGTTTCTTGGTGTAGCCTTAGCTGACCTGGAACTAGCTCTGTAGACCAGGCTGGCCTCAAACTCATAGAGTTCCATCTGCCTCTCCAGAGTGCTGGTATCAAAGGCACATGCTACCATCACCCAGCCAAAAAGAATTTTTAAAAAAGGAAAAAAACTAACAAAAACAACAATTTTTTTATAATTTATTTATTTTTATTTTATGTGCATTGGTGTTTTGACTGCATGTATGTTTGTGTGAGGGTGTCATGTCCCTGGAACCAGAGTTAGAGACAGTTGTGAGTAGCCATATAGGTGCTGGGAATTGAACCTGGGTTTTGGAAGACCAAGCAGCTCTTTGTTTTGTTTGTTTGTTTTGTTTTTTGTTTTTTCAAGACAGGGTTTCTCTGTGTAAGAACCCTGGCTGTCCTGGATCTCACTCTGTAGACCAAGTAGAGATCCGCCTGCCTCTGCCTCCTGAGTGCTAGGTTTAAAGACGTGCGCCACCACCCCCTGGTGTTCACCACAAATATTTTTTAAATAATTTTAAATGGCCTTATAATTACTTGTATTGAGTGTTGGTTTCATTGTATTGTACTTAACCCCCACCCCCTTTCTTTTGGTTGTTTGAAACAGGGTTTCTCTGAGTATCCCTGACTGTCTTTCCACTCACTTTGTTGTTTTTTGGTTTTTTGGTTTTTTTTGTTTTTTGAGACAGAGTTTCTCTGTATAACAGCCCTGGCTGTCCTGGAACTTGCTTTGTAGACCAGGCTGGCCTCGAACTCACAGAGATCCGCCTGCCTCTGCCTCCCAAGTGCTGGGATTAAAGGCGTGCGCCACCACCGCCCAGCTTCGACTCACTTTGTAGACAAGGCTGGTCCCAGGTGTTGGGATTAAAGGTGTGTGCTACCACCACCTAGCTGCTTTAATTTTCCTAACAATGTATAAATTATGACAATAGGGAAAATGGTCTAAGTCTCTCATTGAGGGAAGGAAAGGGAATACATATAATTGTGATGGTCTTGTTTTTGTTTTTTTTTTTTTTTTGTTTTTGAGACAGTTTCTCTGTGTAGTTTTGGTGCCTGTCCTGGATCTCACTCTATAGACCAGGCTGTACTCGAACTCACGGAGATCCACCTGGCTCTGCCTCCCGAGTGCTGGGATTAAAGGCGTGCCCTGGCTTGTGATAGTCTAAGAACAAAGAAGGTGGGGCCGTAGATCCCCAGAAGCTGGGTGTGGTGGTGAGGGGGCATCCCTAGCCCACAGCTAGCCAGTCTAGCTTAATTATTGGTCTCCAGGCCGGTGAGGACCCCTTTCTGGAAGGAGGTAGATGACATTCCCAAGGATGACACCCGTATGTACTAAACAGAAAGAGACGCACATATACATAGATACATAATACGTGCATGTGTATATATATATAATATTACACGATGTTTACAAAATACATATAATGACATATCAGTGAGTAGTGTAAGTTACTCATCAGAAAGGCATTTCGAGTAAGACTTTGAGAAGATTTTTTTTAAAGGTTCTAGAATAGATATTGTGGACATAGAAGTTTTCTTTGAGATAACATAGAAGCAAAATTGAGGATAGCTAACTAATACTAGTAAGATAGTTTATTTTCAAAATGAGTAGAGAGGCGTCTAGCATCTAGATTATGATCTCGCATTTTGCCTCTCACCAATATTATTCCTTGGAGAAATGGCTGGTTCTAGGTCGGGGGCAGGAAATGTGTGAGATGAAAGCCTGGACCATCTTGTCAGATAGCAAGGATTTGTATCCTACAAGCACTGAGTTCCCTCTGAAGAAGGAGTCAGGAAGACATTCTCATTGACCAAAGTAGGCCATTGAGTATTGTAGGATGACCTGCACCGATCAGAACATTAAATATGATTGATTTGTGACATCATAATGATAGCTATTGAGCAAGAACAAGCTTATTGGTCATTTTGAGGAAACTAATAAAACAACCCATTTTGAAAGAAAGAAAACAAGCTGTATGTCATGGCTCAAGCCCGTTTCACTTGTAGGGAGGCTGATGCAGGCGGATCCCAGGAATTCCTGAGGTGCAGCCTGATCACCTTAGACCCTGTCCCCATCTGTGTTCCTCTGTGCCGATCCCCAGTAAAATGTTAGTTGGAAAGGTTGTAAGTGGAATGATAGTTTAAACATATTTGTACTTTTTTTTTTGAGATAGGGTTTCTGTGTGTAGCCCTGGATGTCCTGGAACTCCCTCTGTAGATGAGCCTGTTCTTAAACTCAGAGACCCATCTGCCTCTGCCCAGACTGCCCCTACTGCCTGGTAGTAGTTGTATATTTTTAATGCTGTATATTTGATAACACTTCTTTTTAAATAAAAGATAGTGCCAGGTGTAGTGGTACACATTTTTAATCCCAGCACTTCCGATGTAGAGTCAGGTGGAGCTCTGAGTTCAAGGCTAGCTTGGTTGGTCTAATATAGTGAGTTGCAGGACAGCAGCCAGGACTGCATAATGAGGCCCTCGCTAAAGAGCAAACAAAAGCAGTGCAGAAGTATATACCATGGGTCATTGAAAGGGATGCTGCTTTCTTCGTGAGCGTCCTTATTAAATACAACATTTTCTCACATTGCTGAAGTTTTTGGTGCAGATGTATGTGCTTGTTTGTATATGTGCATGTGTGGGGACAACCTTAGCTGTCCTCCCACAGGGGCTTTACTACGTGTGTGTGTCTGTGTGTGTGTGTGTCTGTGTGTGTGTGTGTGTCTGTGTGTAGGTGTGTGCACACGAGTGCAGGTGCCCACAGGGCAGAAGCATTGGATCTCCTGGAGTTACTGTTGGTTTTGCGCCACCTGACATGGGTACTAAAAACTGAACTTGAGTGTTCTGGGGACATTCTGCATTCTTAACCCTGACCTGACTTACCAGCCCCATCCACCCATCCACCATGGTTTTTTTTTTTTAAGACAAGGCCTCTCACTGGCTTAAGATTCACACCTGAGAGGCTAGGTTTAGCCCTGGGGGAATCCTCTTGTTTCCCTCCCCACTGCTGAACTCATCTTAGTTATCACCCAGTCCTGAAGATAAAAGAATTGCTCCAGGAAGGATGCTAATTTTAAAGTTCAGCCAGTATTTGATTTAGTTTGGTATCTCCTACAGTCTCTTTTCCCCCTAAACGATATACATGCTGAAGTGAAAGAAATTACTCACACTCTGAGATGCCAGTCTAGGTCAGAATTAAGGTCTACGTGTTTTGAAAGTCTTGGACTCACTGTCTTTCAGATATATTTTGCGGATACGTATAAAATGTGCTCTCAGTCAGCAGTTACTGCTAACTGGGTTGCACAGCCTTACTGATCAATTCTGTGTTCCTTCTACTAAGAAAGCAAGGAAGGAAGGAAACTGTTTCTGATAACTTGAATTTTCTTTACATTTTGAACATTTTAATTGTGTTGGCTACTTGGCAGTACTTACAAGTGAGGGAAGAAGTTATTTTTCTTGTTCCTAAGGAGTTAGAACATAAACGTCTTGCTTTCCCACTCATTTTTCAGTTTTAGAATTAGCCTTTTTCATGGGAGGAACAACATAATTTAATCAGCTAGAAAAATTGTGTCATTTAGATTCATTATTTCACAAAACCAAAAATCATTTATCCCAGTTATTTAAAGTATCTTAAGAGATGGTACAGTCTGTAATCCTAGGGTGTGGAGGCTGAGGCAGGAGGATTGCAGATTTCAGGCCATCCCTGAACTACAGGTAAGACCATATTTGAACTAGAGGAAGAGACAGGAAGAGAAGAGGAAGATTATATAAATACTTGATATAAAAGATCAGCCTTTTGGAATATGCTGTTAAAATATTCACAGGCATCGTATGAAGATCACAATTTTCAGATACCTCTGCTCAGTTAAAAGAAAACTGTATCTTGTGTGGTATATGTGTGGAGAGGTTGTTTTTAGTTGGTCACCACTGCAGTAGTGTCCTTTTAACATCTGCAGAGGCTTCCGTCCAGGTTGTACTTGTCATTCTGGGTTCTTGATTGCAAGAAGGTTGTACAATATAAAGTTACATAGCAAAGAACAGCACATAAAATGTCCCTCCCAAACCGGAACTATATTGGTAAATAAAAAGCATGTGTTTTGTAAACTTTGGCTCAAATGTATATATTTCTTGTTTTTTACCTTTGTTTACTGGGGGGGGGGGGGGGGAGAGAGAGAGGGAGAGAGGGGGGGGGGGGGGAATGAATGTGAATGTGAATGTGAATGTGAATGTGAATGTGAAGTGTGTGTGTTGGGGAGTTGTGCCCATGTAACAGCATGTTTGTGGAAGTCAGGACAGCTTGTGGGAGTTTTTCTCCTTCCACCATGTGGATGCTGGGACTGAAGTTAAGTTGTCAGGCTTGGTTGTGGAGTGTCTTTACCCATCCAGCTATCTCGCCAGCTCTGTGGTTTTGTTTTCTAATTTCTGGAATTCAGTTTCTGGCTAGCATTGTGTAATACCTATATATGTTAAGCAGAATGAGAGAATTTAAGTAATTCTTTAGATATTTTGCTCTTTTCCTTTCCCTTTGTGGTTTTGGTTTGAAAAGGCATGCATAATTAAAATAGATAATTAGAGGTCCCCTAGAATCAAGTTAAGCAATTTACGAGTTAAAACAGGTTCCCAAACTGGGTTCCTGGTTGTCCCTGACTCTTTGAGACATTGTGGGATATTTTACATTTTCAAAGGAGACAGTGCCATCTATTGGACATTTCTCAAAGTACAGCGGTCAAGTTTATACATTAATTAATACACAGAATGATGCGGTTGGCTATTCTGTTTGGTTGTTACAAGCTTGTAGATTTGGTACAGAAAATACTAAGATGCTAAGGACCCTGATAACCTTTGCAACAAAGGCTTTGTGTGAACATTGAGGATAGTATTAGTTTCATTTCAAGACAAAGAAACTGACCCCTTCTCAGCTCATACTGGAGGCCACAACAGCAGCAGCCCTAGTTGAAAAGCTTTGTTTCTGAAAGAGACATATAATGTAGGCAGTGTTTGCAAATTAAAAGTAGACTCCAGGATCCTGGAAACAGTGTGCAGAATTCCTTGACGGGCAGTACTAGACTAGAGTATGGCAAGTAGGGTTCTTTCCTTAGGTGCAAATGTTAAAAGAAGAATCAGTACCCACAGTCATAGTTTCCTTTCTGCTGTTAAGATAAAAATACCTGGAGATAAAGCACCTGGGGCTGGAGAGATGCTCGGTAGTTAGAGCACTTGCTGCTCTTGCAGCAGACTTGGGTTTGGTTCCCAGCATTCAGATAGTGGTTCAGCCACCCATAACTCCAGTTCCAGAAAATCTGACTTTCTCTTCTGACCTCTGTGGGCACCAGACAAACATGGGTGCTCATGCAGACAAAAACACGCCTACATACAAAGTAAATCTTTTTTGTTTGTTTATTTTGTTTTTAGACACAGGGTTTCTCTGTGTTGCCCTGGCTGTCCTGGAACTAATTATGTAGACCAGGCTGGCCTCAGACTCATAGAGATCTTCCTGCCTTGCCCTCCCAAGTGCTAGGATTAAAGGCATGTGCTACCACCGATCAGCCAAAGTAAATCTTTTTAAAAAGCAGTTTAGGTGGGAAAGGTTTATTTCAGCCTACAATTCATTCCAGGTATAGCATATCGTCATTGTAGGGAAGTCAAGGCAGGAACTTAAACAGCTAGTCACATCATGTCCACAGTCAAGAACAGAGAAGAAATGGATGAACACATGCTCACCTGCTTACTTGTGCTCTGGTCAGTTTTTCTTTCTTTCTTTTCTTTTTTTAAAGATTTATTTATTTTGTGTGCATTGGTGCTTTGCCTGCTTATATTTGAGGGTGCCAGATTCCCCTGGATCTGGAGTTATAGACATTTGTGAGCTACCATAAGGGTGCTGGGAATTGAATCTGGGTCCTCTGGAAGAGCAGCCAGTGCTCTTAACCACTGTTAGCTCAGTTTTTCTACAGTTATGTAGTTCAGCACACCCTGTCTAGGAAATGATGATGCCCACAGTGAGCTGGGTCTTCCCACATCAGTTAATTTAAAGGGGATAGGGAGATGGCTTAGTGGTTGAGAGCACTGGCTATTCTTCCAGAGATCTGGGATTCAGTTCCCAGCACCCACGTGGAAGCTCACAATCATCTGTAACTCTAGTTCTAGGGGATCTGACACCTTCTGGCCTCCAAGGGCACAAGGCACACAAATGGTGCATAGACATACATAGAGGCAAAATACTCTTATACATAAAATGAAATAATTAAAACAAAAGTTTCCCAGGACATGCACACAAGCCAACCCAATATAGGCAGTCCCTCACTGAGACTTTCTTCTCATGATTCTAGATTGTATTAATGACAAAACTATCAAGTCAAAGTTGGGCATAGAGGCGCACACCTTTAATCCCAACACTTGGGAGGCAGAGGCAGATGGAGCTCTTGAATTCAAGCCAGCCTGGTCTACACAGTGAGTTCTAGGACATACAGGGCTACATGGAGAGACCCTGTCTCAGCAAAACCAAAACAAACAAAGAAAAAGAAACTAACTTGAGTCAGACACAAACTTGGGAGGCAGAAATAGTCATCTTTCTCTGAGTTTAAGGTTAGCCTGGTCTACAAAGCGATTTCCAGGGCTACATAGTGAGGCTCTATCTCAAAAACAAAACAAAACAACAAAAAAACCCTAAGCATTACAGTCGTGTGTGCCACCACCATTCGGCTACATTAAAATATATTTAAATTAACAATCACAGCATTAGGCTTCATTGTGGCATTTTCTAACAATTTGTGTATATATGTATCTATTCATGAGAAGGGGCAGCAGATAGATAGATAGATAGATAGATAGATAGATAGATAGATAGATAGATA
>CABHPR010105265.1:1261-11697 GCA_902168415.1 Peromyscus melanophrys
TGTGTGTGTACGTGTGTGTGTGTGTGTGTGTGTGTGTGTGTGTGTACGTGTGTGTGTGGACTATTGATTGCTATTGTCCTCTACTGAACTGAGACCAGACATTCTTTGAAATAGTCTACAATGTAATAGGTGGGCCTTAGAACCAAGAAACGTCAACCTCATGAAACCCTGATCTAAACCAACCATTTTGGAGGCCATGGCCATTTACACTTGCGTGGAGACTATAGTTTCTTGAAAACAAAGAGCCTATCTACACAAATATTACTCCCTCCCCACCACTTCCCAAAGCCCAGCTCAGTGTTTACTACACAGTGGGCACACAGGGAAAGCTGTTTATACTCAACACTTGGGTCATTGACACCCCAGGGTCTCTGTGTTTCCCACACATTGGAATGACCTGGGGGTTGTTAAGCGCCACGGGCAGATTCTGATTTCATTGTTGTGTACTGAGACCTGAGCAACCTTCCTACTGAGAGCCTGTAAAGCTCCTCAGGTGAATCCAGCAAGCAGAGAAGAATGGCAGCCCCTGCAATCCAGCCCTGCTAGTCACTAACTAATCCAGAGCAGAAGCTGTGAATAAGAGCAGATTTGTTGTAGGTAGGGCTGCAGCTGGAGAAAGCCTGTTCCAAAGTGAGGCTCGTGCAATGCCATTCACCCCTCGGGCCGCCATGAGTCGGGCACTATGTAAAGTACTAGGTACAAAAAGCTGAGAAGCTGGAAGGCTGCACCACAGTACAAGAGGAAGTCGGCTGTGAACGGCACAGTAAGTGCTGTGGTGGCACATGTATAGAGCACCAGAGTCACACAGAGGAAGTGTCACAAGAGAGGAAGAGAATTACCCTTCTGAGAGGGCTCAGGGACAATTGGGTAAGGGTTCCTGGAGGCAACATTCTCTCAGCGGGATGTTGCTGGGCAATGTCAAGTGTACAGGCATGGGTTGGACTGGCTGGCGTTAAAGGAGTCAGAAAAAGTGGGGGAGGGGGATGAGCTGGATATTGGTGAAGCCATTCCCAGAGGGCTTTGTGCATAAAGTTTGGGTGGTATGGGAAGAGAGGGCCTACCTGCAATGCTTGCCTATCCTCGATGGTGTTTAAGCAGAGAAGTGGTTGGAGTTTACTAAACACCCACACCCTTGCCATGCTTGGGGCCATAACTGAACAATGAACAGGAGTACTTTTGGTTGCGTTCTAATTCTCCTGGCTGTGCCAAGCCAATGTCCTGTGGTCAGCACCTCAAGCTTGCCTCCCTCCTGCTCCAGGGCCCTTGAGTTCAGAGAATAATAAACTGTACAAAAGAATGCATTGAGCTTCAGAGATTGGCCTGGCTGCCCAGAGCCTGTCCCTTGGTCACTTCCCCCTCTGCCCTCCTGAAATGCTGCCGCTGGCTACAGCAAGTCTGATCCCACCAGACAGCTCCTCTCTGACCATTTCTCCATTGCTGATGGGCTCTTTTGGACAAATTTGCTGTCTTTTTGACAGCCCTCACTACTTCGGCCCAACCTCCTCCACAGCCTTATCTACCTTCTGGAAGGCCTCTGTACTCTACTCCATAGATGGAAAGTAAACAGCAGGACAGGAGCTGGGGACCTGGCCTGCAGCTCTAAGCCCTGTCAATAGAAGCCAGGCAGAGAGCAAGATGGCTAAGGATAGCGAGGAGGGAGAGGAAGCGGGGAGCCCCCCTGCATTTTGAGGTGGAGATTTCTGCTCAAGTGATATGGGGAAGTGTGTCTGAGGTTGGGATCCTTTGTGCATCTGGTACACAGGTGTCAGGGCCATTGGTCGTTAGCATTGGCCTAGGACACAGCAAGCAATGTTCTACCCCAGGCTCCAAAACTGAAAGCATTTTAGATAGTGACTGTCCGTCCTGTCACACTCATGAGTACCTACCTGTAGGTGGAAATTTCTGTCCCATCAGCAGCTTCCAAACACCCAGCAGCTACTTCCCAAATTATCACACGGAGGCTTGTATTAATTATAGATACTCAGGCTTATTACTAACTAGTTCTTACACTTAACCCATATTTCTTACCTATGTTTAGCCACATGGCTTGGTACCTTTGTACCTTGGTACAGCATTCTCATCTTGCTTCCTCAGCGTCTAGCTGATGACTCCTGACCCCGCCCTTCTTCTTCCCAGCATTCTTAGTTTGGTCCCCCACCTATACTTCCTGCTTGGCTACTGGCCAACCAGTGTTTTATTAAACCAGTTCGAGTGACAAATCTTTACAGTGTACAAGAGGATTATCCCACAGCAAGGATCCTCAGCCTGTCTGTTCTGCTTCCTTCAACTCTCTTGTTCTTCCCTATTCTACAGTAGACAATCGACTAGCCAGCCGCTGTGGTGAGTGGACCCAGGACATCTCTAACCTTTACGTTAAAACGAAGTTGTTACACAAAGAAAGTTTGATGTTACATTTTGCATGTAAAAAATAAATAAATAAATAACCAGAAGCTGGGCAGTGGTGGTGCACGCCTTTAATCCCAGCACTCGGGAGGCAGAGCCAGGTGGATCTCTGTGAGTTCCAGGCCAGCCTGGTTTACAGAGCAAGATCCAAGACAGGCACCAAAACAACACAGAGAAACCCTGTCTTGAAAAAAAAAATAATAATCAGAATAGAGTGGTGATGCCCATTGCTGATGAGACTGAGCTTACCCACATTTGAAAGGAAATGTGACAGATGACCATAGATGTTCTTAACCTTTAATCCAGTACTGAGTCAGACAAAAGGCACACACACAGAGATGTCCTGGGAGCAGTATCCCAGGCGCTAACCTCAGACAAGTTAAACATCAACAGCAGAAACGCTTGGTCAAATTGGGGCGTGTCAACAGAAGTCACCATTAAGACCCACTACAGAGAATAATTAGGAAATTAAGTAAAAACTAAATTTTGTATTCAACTAGAACTGTGTTCAGCTGCAAGTAGCAATCTGACCATCGTAGTGCCAACACAAAGGGGTCATTTTCTCAAAAAAATAAGAAACCTAGTTGTAATGTTGGCCAAGGACCAACAGCTCTGCCATTCTCTTGAGAGCTCCACCTTGGCCACAGGAAACTCTAGCCATTGTGTCTAGGTGCCACAAAAGAAGGACGAGCAAGGGGTGCTGGTGATAAGGCTTTCCCAGAGCCCCTGTGCAGACACCCTTCTGTCCTGCCATACATGGATACCAGGCAAGACCCACCCCCGGCTGTAATGGACAACGGGGAACAGGATGAGCTGAACAATTTGCTAACTTGGGTTCATCACTTGGGACTGGGCACATCGCCCTGGGAACAAAACCGGGCAAGAAAGAATGAAGGAGACCATAAGAACAACTGTAATTCTCAAAAGACAAGACTAGGTTCCAGCTCAGATCTGGAGTGTGTGTCCCCAAAGCCTCATGCGTTAAAGGTTTGGTCATCAGCCTGTGGCACTATGGGCAGGTGGTGGAGACATCAGAAGGTGGGGCTTAATAGAAAGAAGTTAGCTCATTGAGGATGTGTCCTTGATGAGATATTGAAATCCTGTTGCCCTCCCTCTTTCTCCCTCCCTTTCCTCTGTTCTCTCTCTCCTCCCACCCCCCTCTCTCTCTCCTTTTTCTCCCTCCTTCCTTCTCAGTACCATGAAATGAAACATCTTTTGCCCTACCACACATTCTCCAGCAAGACACTATGCCTAGGTGTGTACCCCAAATCCATGGAGCCAACCACAAATCAAAACCTTGGAAACCATTAGCCAAAATCAATCGTCACTTGTCTTCATCCCAGATGTTTTGCCATACAGGTGCAAGCTGATTGGCCCAGACTCCTGTGATCACAGCTGTGTCAACCTATGTGTGCATTGGAATGAGGTTTGGTCAGAGAGAAAGATGCTATATAAGTTTGCTGTGATGTAGGATAGCCTGTTTCCACCACATTTTCTGTGGTGTTTCCACTCTATCTTTTTAAAAAGGAAGCAGGTCTTTGGTTCGGAATCAAACACACTGGAAAAAATACATATTCAACATCACAAAAAAAAAAAAAGAAAGAAAAGAAGAGTTTCATTTCCTAAAGCTAGTAGTTGATCTGTCCCTCCCCATAAGGTAGCTATTCTTTTCAACCTGGAACCATTACGTTCATGTGGCTAGTTATATTTACCCTCCAGATCCTCCTTCTGCACTTGGGGCTTCTCAGACCTCCCGAGCATTTGCAAATGTTCTATTCCTGTTCTGCAGGCTGGTGGCCAAGCTCCCAACTTAGCATCTGTCTCCCTCCTGCCTGTCAGAGTGGGGGTGTGAAGATGTTTGTTGGGCTCCCTGCAGGTGACACAGGTCCCTGGGAGTGCTCCCCACTGGTCTCTGGCCAAGAGTTCCGCTGTTGGTGGTGTTTGTTTTGTTTTGTTTTGTTTTTGAGGCAGGTTCTCAATGTGCATCCCTGGCTGACCTATGTAGACCACTATGTGTGTAGCTCACTATGTAGACCAGTCTGGCCTTGAACTCACAGAGATCTGCCTCGCTCTGCTTCCACAGGGCTGGGATTAAAGAGGTGTGCCAGCAAGTCCAGCTGCAGCCAAAAGTTTTGTGGAAATTCCTGCTTTGGTTAGGAGACCAGCAAAGTGATCCTCAGGATTTCTTCTAACCCGAAGTTCTCACTTCTATGGGTTGAGGTGGCTGCTACTTAAACAAAAACAGAAGGGTTTTTCTCCATTGATACTGAAGGATGGGTCTAAAACTCAACTTTGAGGACCTTACCTTCCTTAAAATATCTGGGCTGCAGGGCTGGAGAGACATCTCAGTCAGAAAATGCCTTGCTTTGCAAGCATGCGGATTCTGAGTTTAATCCCTAAACCCAGGTATGGTGGTGTGTGCCTGGAATTTGCTGGGAAGGTGGACACAGGTGGATCCCTGGGGCTCATTAGCCAGCCAGCCAGCCCAACCTAGATGGCCTAGATGGCAAGTTCTCCAAGTGAAAGACCCATGGCTTTTATACATGCATGCATATATGCACCCAACACACACACAAACAGAGAGAGAGAGAGAGAGAGAGAGAGAGAGAGAGAGAGAGAGAGAGAAAGGTGGTTTGCCAAGTCTGTGATAAACAAAAGCATTCAGAGGTTCTGCATTTGACTTGATAAACACAAAGCAGCCTAGAGAAAAACAGCAGCGCTCACACTGATACAGTAGATGGTGTCTGCTTTCTGCTCTGCCTCTCACTCCTTCCAGCTGCTTTCCCACGGGGTGGTACCTGGTGAGACCCCATCCTTGCAGCCCTCACTTCACCCGACAGCAGTTTACTTATCTTCCATGCCTTCTTCCATATACAGCCTAAGTATCAACCTCCCAGCCTTTTAGAATTCCAGTTTCTTCCTCTTGACATCTAGCTAAGGTGAAAATAATTAATCCGTGCTGCACAGCTGCTCCTCAGTTCAGACAACCCACAGGCGTTCAGCCTGGAAACTGTCTTCCAGAATTAATTCCTGCAGATGGAGGTGCGGTGATGAGAAGTCGGCTCTGCCTCCAACTAAGGAGCTAGAGTGGGAAGGAAGACTGTTTCCTGACCTCTCACTCTTGGAGTTCTGAGGCGTTGACATCTGCCCTCCGCTGGAGGACTACATCTGCCCTCCGCTGGAGGGCTGCATCTGTAGGTGTTTTAAAATCATGACCCCGACATGCTGGAGTTTTGGTTGCTTCATAGGAAATTTAAATTGGAGCTATTGCCATTGTTTTAAAATTGTGAGGTTTCACATGTAAACCCAAATCTCAGGAGTCTCTCAAAGATGTGGCAAGCTCAGACCAGCGTTCCTGTTAGATGCCTCCCGTGGAATGGGTTCTAAAGTGGAATAGAGATTAACCTCTCTGTTATCATGGACTGATGGATTGGTTGGTTGGTTGGTCCTGTAGATTGAACCCAGGGCCTCATGCCAACTAGGCAGCCGCTTTTCTGCTGAGCTATCCTCAGCTGGAGCACTCTGTGTAGACGAGAAGAGACTCCGGAAACGTACCTTCTGTCACTCCCCAAAGACTGAGGGATTGTGGCCCCACGTCAGCTGACATCCCCCTTGATTTGTTCATTTATCAGACCTTCCTGGCTCCTGAGAGCATTTGAGTTTCGCAGCTTTGCTTTGAAGATGACACACAGTACTCCTGTCTCAAGGTGGCATACAATCCTAAAACTAACTGTGTAAGCTCAACCACATAGGGCACTTTCGAAGTCAATAGGAAACTGGCTTCACTGGGTTACACCTGACCCGGGAGACAGAGGAAGAGTTTCCTCAAATGTAAGGCCTGCCTGGACTACAAAGTGAGTTCCAGGCCAGCCTGAAGAGTATGAGGTTGTGCCTCAGAACAGCTTTTTGAAGACAGGGTTTCTCTGCGTAGCCCTGGCTGTCCTGGAACTTGCTCTGTAGACCAGGCTGGCCTCGAACTCAGAGATCCACCTGTCTCTGCCTCCCAAGTGCTGGGATTACCACCCTGCCCCATATCAAAACAACATTTTAAAAATAGAATGATGATGACTGAGCCACAAACCTTAAAAATGTCCACCAGAACATTTGAAGTCCCTTTCTGAGTTACCAATGTGCAGAGAACTGAAACTCATTGAGACTTACTATCATGTCATTTAAAACATTAGAAACATCCCGAGCTGGGGCTGGAGAGGTGGCTCAGCAGTTAGGAGCACTGGCTGCTCTTCCAGAGGACCTGGGTTTGAGTCCCAGCGCCTAATGGTGGTTTACAACTGTCTGTAATTCTAGGGGATTCAACACCCTCTTCTGGACCTCTGGAAGCACCAGACATGAATGTGGTGCACAGATATACATTCAGACAAAACACCCATACACATAAAATACTTTTTTAAAATTCAGTTAGATTGATCAAAAAATAGGGTAGAGTCTGCTTGCCTTCTCCATATAATCTACCATGTATAATCTACCATGTAGCAAGTATCTTTCCTATATCTGGGCCAACTGCCATTCTCTTTTCTTTAAAAAAAATATTATTTTGTGGGGGTGGGGTGCCCATTTGTCATGGCGTGCTTATGGAGGTCAGAGAACATCTTTCCTCTGGAGTCTGCTCTCCTACCCTGTGGGCATGGGGGATGCCACTCAGGTTGTCGGGCTCGGCAACAGGAGCCTCTACCCACTGCACCATCTCGTCAGCCTCCTCCTCAAGTGAGGGTTGGCTTCCAACATTTCATCCTTTGGGCTTTCAAAGTCTCAAAATACACCCAAAGGAGATCTTTGGGGATTGTAAACTCTGGTCGTCAGACTCGCATCCTCCAGTGGTAAGTCCCTTTATCCACTCAGCTCCATCCATGCCCTAAATGTTTGTCCTTAGTCATTCATTCTTCTTGGTGTTTTGAGACAGAGTCTTACTGTGTAGTTCCAATTGACCTTGAACTCACAACCTTCCTGCCTCGGTCTCCTGAGAGCTGAGATTATAGGCGTGCACCAACATTCCCACCCTGAGTGTGTGAGCTGAGGATTTTCCTCTGAGATGTCTTTCTCCTTTTCCTCCTTGGCGGCCGGCTGTGGGTTTAGCTTCCTCTGACTGTGTGTGCAGAGTCTCTCCTGAGGGGCAGGGTCAACCTCGTGGTCAGCAGGTGTTCAAAGGCTGGCTTCCGGAATTGTGCCTCTGTGGTTCCGCTTTGCACTTTCACCTTTGCTGGCCTGCTTCCTTTTTTTATTTTTAAGATTCTTAAAAAAAAAAAAAAAAACTTTGTTATTCATACATGTATACACTGATCATATCCATCCTCCCCTTCAGATTTTCCCCAGGCACCCAACACGTCTTCTTCCCACCTTCAGGTCTTTCCCTTTTTTGCTTTCCTTTTTGTAACCCACTGTGTCATAATGGGACGTTGGCTGATGCCACTGGGGTGACCTTGTGTGGGGGTTGTGCAGCGGTTTGGTTCATGAGTGGAGCAGCACTGTCCTACCTAGAAGACGGTATTTCACAGCTCTCTACCCATCCTCCGGCTCTTACGTCCTCTTCATCCTCTCCTCTACAGTGTTCCCTGAGCGTGGGGGGGGGGGGGGGTGCTGTAGCTAGCCCTTATTCTCAGCACACTGACCAGTTATGGGTCTCTGCGTTAACTGCTACCCACTGCCCAAGAGGCTTCCCTGGCCAAGGCTGCGCCTGCTTCCTCTTTAACAAAGATGTTGCGACATATCCCGTGACTCTACCTTTGAAAGACAAGGAGACACAGCACCACGGTGCCCTTTGCTACCAGAGCAGCTGCAGGTGCAGAGACCAGTCACCACCAGAGGCTCCTTCCTGATTGGTCGTAGCCGTGATGGACATCTGCCGCTTCTGAGGAGCAGGAATGAATGCTTCAGTTCGAAGTTACTCGTTGTTAAGAACCGTGGCAATTAGGATTATGTTAGGAACTGGGGTTACCTGACTAAGGAGTAAAAATAAACCCACGAGTTGAAACAGCACCAAGTGAAGAGTGCCTTTGGTGTCTTTTGCATGACAAATTAGGAACCTTTGCAGGAGCTAAGGTTTAGAATGAAAAGTTGAGATCACCCTGCAAGGGGCCTCCAAGGGAGGACCTTCTCAGATAGTGCCCTGTCCTGGGATTATTTACAGAGCCTGTAAAAACCTAATTCCCAAGCCTCATTCATAATTCTTAGCAGAAACCCGTTAATACCACATTCAGACCACCAGGCGGCATTTCAGGGTACCTGTCTTCCCCTAAGGATCTGGCATAAAGAGCCTGATCTCTGAAAAGCCGATGGTGGATAGAAGCAAAATTGAAACTCTGCTTGCTAAATTCTTCTCCTTGAGGTCTCCTCTTAGCCTAGAAACAAGGGACAGGGAATGGGGTGTGGGGCTGGCTCCTTAGAAAGGTCTAGAATGAGTAGGTTAGACCAGCTTACTTAACTCTTCTTTTGGCCAGCTGACTTTTGGCTGCTAGGTTTCCTCAAAACCTCTGAGTTGAGGTTTGAGAATGGATGAGGGGGGGGAGCGGGGAGGGGCCCCCCGGGGATAGTCACCACATAATCCAGACAAAAGAACTTCTCCTGGCTTTGAGACCCAGCACACTGAGGACCCACTGAAGTCTGATTGATTTCCACTTATGGGACATTATAGCTGGCCTTTGGCCATCGTCCATGGATTCTTAGACCTAGTATGGGGACATGGTCAAAGTAATTAGCTAGTGGAGGTTTCCAGAATTCGTGAATATGTGTTACCTAGATATAACGTCTCTTCCAGTACATGACAGGGCAAGCCTACCACAAAAGGCTCACAGACAGAATTAAAATTGTCCAATCACATACATGGGGGGAGGGGCTACATGCATACGAATGTGCCAGGAGGTACTCTGTGTGTACAGAGGCCATAGCAGGAGGTCAAGAGTTTTCTTCTGCCACTGTCCTCCTTATCCCTTAAGACAGTCTCATACTGAGCCACAAGCTCGCTGTTTTGGAAAGGCTGGCTGGCTAGCAAGCCTGAGGAACCACCCGTATCCATTCCCTAAGGCTGGGATTATAGGCACATGCAGCCATGTCTGGGTTGTTTTTTGTTTTTGTTGTTTTATTTTTTAACATGGATGCTGGGCAATCAAACTCAGGTCCTTGAGCTTGCAAAGCATGTGCCCTTACCCACTGAACCATCTCCCTAGCCCCCATATACATTTTTACATCAATAAAAGTACACTTTGAGAAGTAGGTGGGAGACCTGGTGAGAAATCATGAGAGTAGAGGTGGGAAGGAAGGATGTACTAGCTGAAGGCAAGAGGGTACCAGGCTCCCAGTCTCCAGTCTTTACCCCACGCCATGCCCCGACACCCATCACTGATGATGCTATGGTTTTAAAGGCCAGATGAGCTTTGGGCAAAGGGTCCACAGTCAGAAAGTGCCTGGGGTTGATGACATCAAGGGCAGGGACAAGCTTGGCCTTGCCAAAGCCTTAGGTCATTGGTTAGACTTGGTACAGAACACAGCAGCCATGCTGGGTAGCACCAGTGGCTGGCCAGACACAGTGCCTTGTGACAGAGTGCTATATTAGTTCCTGTCTTTCTGCTAAGACAAAATATCCTAACCAAGGCAATTTAAAGGAGGAGCTGTTCATTTTAGCTCAGAGCTTAAGGGGACATAGTCCATCACAGCTGGAAGCACATACATGTCACAGGTGTTTCTTGTCTTCAAGGACAAAGTGCCTTTTGTTGGTGTTGACTGCTCTTGTTGATTTATCTTTTGGGCATCCTTATCAGAAATGTTGTCTGTGGTTTCGGAAAAAAAAAAACTAACCTATCAGAATTGATTTAATCTTGTTTTCTGGTAGGACTAGAAGTTAAGATCTTTGTCTTTCTAGGATGGTAAGAAGTCACTATCTAAAGCTACATATTACAACAGGGATGTGTAGATCCATGCTTGAACATTGGTCTAGCATGCATGACACCCTGAGTCTGATGTTCAACACCAAAAAAGATAAATCCAAACCAGAAAGCAGTGTTTCTACAGACGTAATTCACGCT
>CABHPR010105266.1:0-14248 GCA_902168415.1 Peromyscus melanophrys
CTGATGGGAGCAGATGCAGAGACCCACACCCAAACATTAGGCAGAGCTCCTGGGACCCTGCAGAAGAGGGAGAGGAAGGATTGTAGGAGCCAGAGGGGTCAAAGACACCAGGAGAACACAGCCCACACAATCAACTAACCAGGACTCAAAGGGGCTCCCAGAGACTGAAGCGGCAGTAACAGAACCAGTATAAGTCTGCTAAGATTCTCAGCAGACATGCTATGGTGTTTAACTTGGTGTAGTTGTGGAGTCCTAACAGTGGGAGAAGGGGTGTCTTTGATTCTTTTGCCTGCTTGTGGGACCCTTTCCTCCTACTGGGTTGCTTCTAGCCTTAATATGAGGGTTTATGCCTAGTCTTACTGAATTTTGTTATGCCATGTTTGGGTGATATCACTGGGAGGCCTGCTCTTTCCAGAAGGGAAATGGAGGAGCAGTGGATCGGAGGGAGAGAGAAAGTGGGGGGGGGAGCTGGGAGAAGGGGAGGGAGGGGAGGCTGTGATCAGGATGTATTGTATTAAAGAAGAATAAAGTCTTAAAGAAAAAAATTAGATTTTGGAAGCTGTAGTAAAATACACATTTCTCCACCACTGTAAGCACTGTGGTGTGTGTGTGTGTGTGTGTGTGTGTGTGTGTGTGTGTGTGTGTGTGTGTGTGCAGCATTCCTACTACACGAGCAACAACTCCACCATCCAGATCACCTGATCTGTGAACTGACACTGAACGCTTCTATAATAACTTCTCTCCACAACCTCTCCAAACACCACTGGCTCCTCCCCTGCAGGATCTTACTTCCCCATAGTATCTCGAAGGAGATATGTAGCACCTGTCCTTCCAAGTCCCGCTTATTTAATTTATGCTGATGTCCCAGGCTTCATCTTGTTGTGTGTGGGTCAGAATGTGCTTCCCATTTAATGCTGAGAGATTTTCCATTTGACACACTGTCACATTCTCAGGTCTGTTCATCTCCCAATGGACATCCAGGCTGTGCCTTTGACTGGATCGATCAAGTCACTATAGATGTCGGAGAACAGACATCCATCTATGTCTCTGTTTTCCTTGTTGCTTCTGTGCATTGACTCAGAAATGGACTGGCTGAATGATGTGGCATTTGTATATCTGGGGTGATCCACCACATGGTTGCAGAAGCCGGGTTTAGTGGATTTCAAGACTTTGCTATGACATAACAGTGACACCTGCCAACTCTCATATGTCTTCTAACTCAAGGGTACAGGTGGGTAGACTGAACGGTACCTTTAAAACTTGCTGCAGGCTGCTTGGTGATGTGACTTTCATAACCAGTCCCCTCTCCCACTCAGGAATCTACTGAGCATGAAGCCAGGTCCTCTCCCTGGCTGAACTTTGTAGGCAACTTCCACAATAATCAGCAGAAAGTCTTCAGTGTGATTTCCAGATTTTCTGGGTCAATTCTGGGTCATCTCAGTCTGGTTTAATCTAAAACCTACTGAGTTTACTCAGCAAATGTACCTGGTGCTCCTGATGATCACACATGCAGCAAACTGAGGGCAAAGTTATCTGTGCTTCGACACAAAATATTACATTTATGGGTTAGACTCTGTTCTCCTTATGTGCAGTTCTACATTTGGTCATAGGACAAATGTCTATGTTATACTTTTACTTGGCTCTAAAACTTGGAACCTTGATGAGATTGACACTTGTTATCAGATGTTCATGGAGTTCAAGTGGAAAGACTATGATGACCTGGAAGCAGTGGCTGTCCATCAGTCCCAGGAAGGAACTGATGGCCATCAACAAAGAATGCGTACATTCTTCTCTGTGTTCACATCATGGGAGGTTTGTCTATCCGCAGGGAGATGATTTCAGAAGCCACCAAGTCATACACACATTAGGAAGATCCCAGACCCTAGAAAAAGGAGACCAGCAGAGAGGTGAATGCTGTTCTGGGGCCATATCTCTTCTTTAGTGTTTAGACTGTGATAGGATGACCATGGTGGCCAGACATTTTGGCTGCAGATTCCTCCAATAGAGAATGCTGGTGTCCACACAACTCCCCAGAGAGGTCATTCAGCTAATGTTTCCCATTGCACCAAAGTCACATTCCATTGGTATAAATTACCTCAAGATCATCCTCAACTCTTAAGTGACAGCCATCCTGAATGACATTTAGCAGATCTTCAGGATGTTCAGGTGGGACAGACCCAAGGTTAGAGACCCCTACTTCACTCCCTTACCCTGTGAGTCTGCAGCTCCATCCTGCTGCTCAACCCAGAGACTGTTCAAGGGTCTGTGAACACTCCAGTCTATTCTGTACTCTGTAGAGGGTCCACATCACTGCCAGTCTGCAGCTCCTGTGGACCCTTTCATGATTCTACATCTCACTGATGTTCTCTGACGGTCTAGCTAAAGTCATGCTAATAAAAGGGGACAGATTTCAGTGCCAGAGAACTTGACATAAGAAAAATGGTCAACAATCACTGTAAATGAGAAAACATGGCCACAAGTATTCCTAGGGGAGAGTCAAATAGCCTCTAGGAGAGCCAAGATGTTCTCTTTGTTTTGAATGTCTTTTCCCCTGAGGTGAGAGGCCATCTTTCACTAGACTATACTGTGGACATGCACAGTAGTAAAAGCATAGTGACTGTCCATGTATATGTGATGAACTTTCCTTTTTCCCACCTGAACCTAGGTCAGGTCAATCAGTTTTGCTCTCTGGACATAGGTATCTGGCTTGTGCTAAAAACATTTCAGTTAAAGTAAGTACTCTAGCACAATGTACCTGGTTCATCTTTCATCTTATGACCATCATGGATAAGGACCTGTGTGTTGAAATCAGGCAAAAGGAAAGCACAATTGAAGGAAATGGGCTTCTCAAACTGGACTCGTAGGTGGTCCAGGGTTAGGCCCGATACTGGGTCAAATGAGCATTAGACAACCAGCATTTTTGTTTTCCTCAGAGATGAGCCTCAACAGTGTGGGATGCTGTGAGTGTAAGATCCTGACCCAAAGTTAACTTGTTTTGTTTTGTTTTTCATTAGATTAATGGTAGCCACCATAGCTCTTAGACAGGTGGGCCATCCTGTGGCTACAGAGTCCAAAGGTTTGGAAGGTATATAACAGGACATTTACATGGCCCCAAAGTTTGAGTTAGAATGTCTTTTGTAATGTCTTTTGTTTTGTGGACAAACAGATGAAAAGGTTTTGAGACATCTAGAAGTGATAGGGTTGGAGCTGAAGTCAGAGCTGTTTTTAAAGCTTCAAATGCCTCTTGGTTAGTGTCTGTCCAGATTAGGGGGTCAGTGACCTCCCCACCTTGTGCTGAGGCCTTGCTGTTTCCACAGACTCTGGTACCCAGAGTCAGCAATACCTATCCACACCTAGGGACTCTCAAACCTGCCTCTCAGTCTTTGGAGCTGGGATCTGAAGGATGGCAGCAATCCTACTCTGAGACAGGCTCCTTTACCTCCCCTCAGCACGTAGCCAAGATAGGGAGCCTCTGATGTACAAAGTCGGGCTTTCTTAGCCGACATGCTGTGACCCAAGGTCTTTAACTCTTGCAGCAGTCCCTCAGTGACTCTTTTATAATTTATTTTAGCTTTAGAGGACAGGAGGAGGTATGGTAAGGGTATATATTGTAAGAGTGTGGTCATAGGAAACCATTGATGGACGAGCAGTTGGTCAGCATTTGGTGTCTCATCAAACAGGGTTGGAGAATTTTTCAAAACCTTGGGACAAACTGATCCAGGTAAGTTGCTCACTGTAACCTCTCTCCGGGTCTGTCCATGTAAAAGCAAAAACGGGTTAAGTCATCTCTGCCCATGGGAGAGTGAAGAATTCATCCTCTAGGTTCAGGACAATATACACCTGTTTCTCTGGAAGAATCAGACTCATGAGAACCAGAGGTCCCAGGTTTCTTCACAGGGAGGAGAGGTGTGTTCCAGGGTGACTGGCAGGACACCAGGATGCCTGTTTCTCTAAGCCTGGCATTGTAGACCACAAGTTCTCTTTCTGTTTCCAGGATCACTGGGTGTTGTTTAATCTTCATGAAAGTGGATGAACTGATTATTTGAACAATTGTAGGAAGTTGGTGTTTGGCCAGTCCTGGGGGGTTGGTTTCTGCCCACATACCCCAGAATTGTAAATCCAAGAGATAGTCCAAGCATATCCTTGGACTAGGAGATATTCTTCTGGCAGAGGGCAAGACACTAACATTTGGCTGGGGATCTGTAAGTCTAACTGTGTCTCATCATCAGAGAAGGTGACTGTGGCTTTCAGTTTATGCAAAAGTTCTCATCTCTCAATCTGTTCTCTGTTGCTAAACATCTTTGAGCTACCTCCAGCAACTAGGACCTATTTATACCTTACGTTTTTCTAATTTTTATAATTATTTTCTAATATTGAGGGCCAACTGGCTGACAAAGGTAATCTTTTCAGTAGCTGTTGTTAATCCTTCTTTGAAAAAAAAAAAAAAGGACCCAGCAAACATTTTCTAAAAGTCCCCTTGGTCAGGGTTGGACAAAAGGGAAAATCCATTCTGTCCAGGAGGAACTAATTCTCACCCTCACAAGATCCAGGTTTTTTTTGTTTTTGTTTTTTTTACTTTTTTAGAGAATGGTAGGTTTTGAGTTTTCTAATTACAGATATTATTTGTAGGAAAGGACACATAAATCATGAAAGAGGAAGGTGTGGAACTTCCTCCTTTGCTCAGGGGAACTTCTCCCATTCCCAGGGACTGCTTAGAGGAAGGGGACTGGTAGAGGGAGCATGTGGCTTGAGAAACTATTTCTCCCCTTGTGTGTACTCTGCAGATGTCAGGGCCCTCCTTGCACAAGATCCCGGCCCCTCCCCTCCTCTCCATGGGGACTGGGGCTCACTCCAACCGTGAGTGGAGTCAAGCAACAAAACCAGCCAGTGCTCTGGGTGTGGGACAGGCAGAGGTTGTTGGGTTTCTCTGGGTGACCTAGCTGAACCAAAAGGATTCAGGTCCCCAACAGGAGGGCACAGGTCATAAGCAGGGAGAGGTGGGTGTCTCACACCAGAGAAAGCCATTGGTCAGGTCAATACAGGGAAATACAACTGACAGAAACACATAGAGAGACTCACAGTAAAGACAACCAGGGGTGGCCAACACATGTTCATACACCTGAGCAGCCCAGGGGAGTCTGGTGATGTCTCACACAGATCCTTCACACCGATCAGTACCCATGTCCAGCCTCTCCTTGTGTCCTAAACAGAAGGACTTACCTTAACCAGACTTACCTCCAGGGTGACATTCTAATGTGTTTCCTTTTCTGGTGGAGGTGTCAGACCTCTCCAAAGCATTAGGCAGGGATTTATCAAAGGGAATCCTGGGGACCTGGAACATCTCAGGTTTCTGATTCCCTTCCAGGCCCTAGACCACTGCACTCCTTCCCACTCTGAGACCCTGGTGTCTCTAGGGATCTCCAGAAATATTGTGGGGTGTCCACCAGAGAAGACTATTCAAACATGGGTTTAAGCCAATAGAAAGTGTTTGTTAGCCCGCCAGCATCTACACCAGTGTTCAGAATCCCAGTGTAGCCCTGAGCCTTTCTCAGGGTGAGCTTTAAGCACAAAACCCATATCCTGGGTTGACATTCTTCAGATAACGAAAACAGTTACCCGGGAGCAGCTCTCCAGATGCTAAAAATCACGGTTAGCACATTCAGAGACTTCTGGGAGAACCACGGACTTTGATGGATTAGGACTTTGTATTCATTTTGTCAGGTGATGCTGTCTATGTGCTATTTTACAGCCTTAATGGTGCTTCCATCATGGAGTCAGTTGTGCTAAGATCTGGAGGCCTGCTGAGGTTTGGGGTCTGTTACACTAGAGGATGTGATACTTGGTGATTCAGAGCAGGAGCTCCTTGAAGGAGAACCCAGGAAAGCAGATGTCCATGTGCCTTGCACCTCATCCTCGGCAGCACCACAGTCGGCATCAACAGGACCCAGGAGGTGGGGATGGTGCTGAGGCTGCAGGTGGGGAAGGGGGTTGTGAACAGAACCCATGGGGCACAGGGAGTGACCTGTGGAGGGTCCCCTAGTCTATGGTGGCAGGACTTTTCCCTCCAGATCATGCAGATACCCTCTGAAATGGGCTCCGCCAAGATGAACCTAGAATGATGAGCATAAGTTCACTCCTTTGAGTGGGTCAGCAGGGAGCATGGGCTGAGGGTAGCATTCATCAAACAACAAGTTTCCAATGTAGTGTGAGTGGAGAGTCCCTTGGAAGTGGGAATTTCTCTCTCTCTCTTTCTCTTTCTCTTTCTCGCTCTCTTTCTCTTTCTCTTTCTTTCTGGTTTGGGTATATTAGCAGGACACTGTGTTCCGTTATCACCTGGATGCACAGCTGGTCACGGTGTGCACACAGCTAAGGACTGTCCAGTCCCATCCAAACTCTGCCTGTTGAAGATTCCTGGTAAGTTGGGGAGTCTCTAAGCTCTCACACCTGCATACCCACAACAGCCACTCTGAAAGAGGATTGTGGACCCATTTTGTTGGTAAGTTCAGCAAGGTTGGGCATCTGCCTCAGGTCACAGACACAGTAGCAATGAAGCTGACATTGCAGGCAGGTTGGGGTCGGGCCGCTCCCCCTTTCCATCTGCCCTATGCACAAGACAGGATGAGGGACTCCTCAGGGAGACCATAGAACCTGTGGGGTCTCAGAGTGTCCACAGGACGCCCAAGACTTGGCCAGGAGACCTCAGAGAGACGTCTGCTGTCAGTGTCCCTCCACTGGGAACTGGAGGAAACAATAAGATGAGGACAGGGGACCAAACCTCTCTGTTCTTGGGGCTGGACACCCAAAGCTGGCTCTGGAGTGCTGTGATTAGCAGAATAGGGACAAGGGCTGTTTTTTGAAAACTGAGGACCCCAGGGTTTTTTCACCAACCTGTCTCTGAACCCCCACTCTGGGTCAGTCTTTTCAAGGAAACTGAGGCTTCAGAAGAGAGTGACTTGACCAGGATTCTGGGACAGGGACTGACCAAGTGGCTGGCAGCCACCTTCCTTCTGTGATTCACCTGCCCTCTACTCAACTGTTAGGGGGTGAATGGAAAGGGCAGGGGCTCTGGTGTATCCAAGTTGAGGTTGGCACACACACACACACACACACACACACACACACACACACACACCCATAAGCTGCATTATGTAGTCAGACCTAGCTCCAGGAAGCCAAGTGTCTCCCCTGTCCCCACCCCTGCAGCACATGTTCTGGCTCTCGGAGTGCTCTCTGGTGTCACTGGACTCGGGATTGCTTGACCACTGCAGAATGACTGGAAAGTCGATCCCTTCTCTCCTTCTGCATTAAAACTCAGCTGCTACCAGCCACTTCTGTGACCCTGCACATGGTTTCCTGGAATGTTTGCTCTGACTCTGCCTGCTGGATGCCTGGAGTTAGAATTGGTGCAGCCTGGGATTTGTTCAGAGTGTTTGGTGTCTGAGGGCATCTCCATCGGTCATGATTATAGGGGAGTCAGTTGGCGGTTTATGTTTGACAATCATTTGGGCAGAGGAAAAGGAAGAGTGTGAGAAGAGAGATGAGATTTGTGAGGAACGGGTGATCTTGAGGAAGCAGGAACCAGAGGGTTAGGGGAGTTCCCTGGGTCGAAGGAAGGTTGGGTATGTTGTTATCTGGGTTATGTGGTAGAGTAGTCTGGAAGGAAGTGGGATGTAGCATGGGGCAACTTGACTAGCTGTTAGGTTGGCGTGATTATTGTCTTTAGATAATGGATGGGTCAGTCTGATGTGGCCATCTGACAGGAAGGAGCAGCCATCCGTGGGAAAAAATGTGTAGACAGAAAAGAAGCTAGAGGACCCTCTTGTGTGTGAGAGGGTGGGGTAGGAGATTTGGGGATTTAGAGAGTGGGGGTGTACAAATGAGGCTGTGGAAAGGAGGAGGAGCGATGCAGAGGTGCCCTGGGAGCTGTTGTAAGGGTAAAAGGTAAAGCATATGTCAGTTTTGGAGAGGACATCCCTTCCTAGTAAGGAATAGGACAGGAGGAATGAGGAAAAGGGAGTGAGAAAGGAAAAACCTTGAAAGGAGGAGGTTAAGAGAGAAGTCTGGGGTGGGGGTAGGGTCAAGGTTTGTGTATTAGTGTAGGGTCTGTGTGAGGCACCAGAGGAACTGTTGGAATTTCAGACTTGTCTTGAAGTACGTCTTGGATTTATGTACCTTAAATTACTTTCTTAGACCTGCAGCAACTCTAAATCTTTCTTAGTGTGAAGCCTGTCAGCAAGGAAACTGTACATAGGAAATGGACTGGCCAGGCAGCTGGGTGCGTGTTGTCCTTGAAGCTGCAGTTAGCTATCAATGTCCTCAGAGATCTGAGAAGGATAACTTTGAGTGGGAAGTATAATTTAGATGAGATCAATTAAAAGAACAGAGACGTACTTAGACATTGTTGGAGGCTTATGTGGGTCATGGGGTGGAGAAGCAGTCAGTCTTTGGCTGTCAGACAAGAGGAGCATTTAATCTTCAGGGGTCACACAGAGCAGCGGGCTTTCAGATGTTGAACTCGGGTCTGAGGTGTTTTACCTGTAGAGGAAGAACTCTGGAAAATTGACCTTACTTTGCAGTTTACTCAGTTTAAGTATACTTAACTTGTATACTCAGTTTAAGCTATAGGCACTATCAGGACAGCAAAGGGTTAAGTTGGGAAAGGAACAGTGGCCTTGGTGGCAATCCACCTGAAATAATAATGCCTTAGGTGTGTTCCTAAGAGCTTTGGGGTGAGTGGGGAGGGAGCAATCAGCCTAATATCATTGACCCAGAGCACATCTCTTAGAGCTTTCACCATGGGTCCTTTCTCTTACTGTCTACGATGAGCTAGGTCCTGCCTCACAGGAAGGAGATACACAGCCAGGGTGAACTGAACCCTCTCCTCCACCTAGGACATCAGCTGCATCGATGCCAGGACAAAGAATGACAGGAATTGACATCAAGTCCCAAACTTGGGCTTAGTGTTTGGAGACAGCTGCTCATTACCATTGTCAATCCAAAAATACAACTCTCACCTCAAAGGGGATAAGACAGTGTTGATCTGGAGCCAAATAGGAGGGACCATGGCCCAGGAACACAGAGTTAGGTTACCCCAAATCCATCTTTCAACATGGTAACCATTTCATGTGCTGTTATAGTAACAGAAGAAAGAAAGCCATAAATGAACACATTTCCAAGACATTTCTGGAAACATCAGAGACTGTTAGAGGCCTCGGATGCTGTCTGCCCATGTTCTTAGCTTGTGAGTTGGTGGAAGCTAGTGGTCAGCTAAGTAAACATCCCAAATGGTTCTTATCTCTTATCACAGAGTGATAAATCCAATACAGAAGTGGAAAGGAACAGATATTTAGGGGACTAAATACAGTCAGAGACAAGGTGACATTAGGGCCTTGATCTGCAACATTCCAACCTCTCCACAGCTATTGAAGTTCTCATTAGCTAATCAGGATCTTAGAAGGCTCAGGTGAGATTCCTCCTGGAAACTTTCATTTGCACCATCCACATTTGTTACTGACCTTGGAGTCACATTCTGTGCCTCTAAGAAGACAAGTGAAGGGATGGGAGAGGGGTTGTTCACAGAAGAGGGACAGAGGCCAGCAGCACTGGAGAGTGATCTATAGAAGGTCCCACAGTCAATGGTGGCTGAGACCACAGACATTCATCCAGCACTATGAGTTGAGAAGGGTGTGAGGTCACTCCTCTGAGTGGGTCTGTGCATAAGGTAAGACTGAGGGTGGTACCTAGTGAGTGGCTTGTCTGGGGTGTCCATGGGATCATCGCCTGCTCAGCAGGTGTGACTCTCAGCAGGTGTGGATTTGTATGTTCTGGGTATAAGTCCTCACTCTACCAACACTGAAAACTCACATACATTAGCTAAATATGCGCCTGTCCCTCCTCTTTGACATGAAGTCACAAGAGCCCCAACCTAACAGAGCATGTATAAAATTTTCATTATTTATGAGCAAGGAGCCCAGAGCATCATGTACACTTAGTAAGTATTTTAAAAATTACCATTAATACAAACCAGGTTCCCACACCCAGGGGGGCTACCAGAACGTTCCTCTCCATCTCTGTGCAGTCTGTTGTTTCTCCACAGCTGTGACCTCAGCTGACACCTTCTCCATTGTTCCCAACAAGACGGAAGTCCTCCACCTTGGCTGGAGTGAGGGCAGCAGGGCTGGAGCCACAAGACAGGCTTCCTTAAACAGCAGTCACAGACCAGGGGAGCAGTCATGTTCTTTTGGTCCTTGGCAGTCACCATTGAGAGAACCCTGGTCACAGCACCTGTCCCCATTCTGTCCCACAGGTTATTTTTTCCTCCTGAAGCCTGGAACACCTGGTGAGCTGTAAGAAAACCTGTCAGGAACCCCTGAGTGACACCAAGACCCAGCAGCTGCCATGGGTTCCCCAGGTAATCAGTCTTCTTCTCCATGTTGTCTGCAGGAAAATGGATTGAACTGTGGGCCATCATGTTGAACAAAACAAGTCAGACTTAGAAGACAAATATTAAATATTTACTTTCAAATGTGGACCCAAATAACACACACACAGTATGAAAATCAAGGGAAAAAGTCACATTTAAGGATGTACCAAAGGCACAAAGTACCAAAAGCCATTATTGGACTCTCCCTCTTTCTGAGGATGAGGAGCTCACTTCCCACTTGTTCTGAAAATGACACATGTCTCTGCCAAGCACCATGACACTTCCCTTGTATATCAGTCTTCTCAGGATGCCATCACAAAATGACACTGCTTTAAAAAGAAAAGACCTCTTCTCTCATTGCCCTGGAATCCAACATCCACAATCAAAGTGTGGCAGGTTGGCCCTGGAGAGCACTGTCATCCTGGTGGGCAGAGGAACCTGTACCCTGTGCCAGTCCATGGGCTCTCTTATGTGTCTGGAGTGAAGAACATAGACAGGGAAAGAGAGAAACGGGAGGGGGTGAGATAGAAGAGAAGGGAAATGGAGGGAGGGAGTTTCTTCCTTTTGCTATGAGGGCACTAACACTATGGACTAGGGACCTCACTTGTGGTCTCACTTGGTTCCTTACAGTTCTATCTTCAAATACAGGATTGAGGAATTTTACAAATGAGTTTAGGGACACAACTCACTCCCTACCACCAGTGACACCATTAAAATACCCCATGTGGCAGATGCTCAGAAACACATTTAACCAGCTTGTCCCAGGTGCCATTCAGCTTTTATCCACAGTCACCTAATCATGTGATTTTTTTTCCTTCGTATCTAGAGAGAAAAGTCGTCCTTGAGTCTCTAATTGAGTACCTCCGGAACACCTGGAGCACAGAGACCCTGCATCACCTGCTGACTGAAGAGGAAGCCTGGAAACAGCTTGTGGCAGAAGCCAATTTGTCCAGGTCATCACCCTAGGGGATGCTAGCAATGCCACCAGAGCCCATGGCTGTTTGGCTTATTCTGGGCAGGAATATTCTACCAAGGCACACCAAGTAGTTGGGGTTTCAGGGTGTCCCTGATCAGCAAATATTTCCTCAATGCTACACTAGCAGGGAACAGCCTCTGGTTGAGGGGAGATGGCAGCCACAGGGGACAAGATTGTTCCTGCCATTGCTGTTCCTGTGACCATGAGAACTTGGTTTATGACCTTCTGCTTTATCGGGGGACATTGAACTTCATTATAAGAAAAATCAGAGGATACATGTGGAAGTCTCAGCCTATGTCCAGCATATAGTATGTGTTCAGCACATAGTAGATTTTTATTGAAAGTTCATTTTTACAAAAAGGTTTTGTTTTGTGTGTGTGTGTGTGTGTGTGTGTGTGTGTGTGTGTGTGTGTGTACTTCTTGCACTTGAGTGAGCTTATCTTACAAACTATCTTTCTAACTCACTTGTCCTCTCCTGAAACAGGGAAGAGGAAGTCTCCTTAAGTGAAGCTCTTGGTGGGATCATTGCAAATCCTGAGGGAGAAGATGAAGATGAGCTCCAAAATGACCTGCAAGAGAAGAAAGGGAGGTACTCAGCCACACACTCAATGAAGCTTTCTCTCTAGTTGCGGGGGGAGCGGGGAGAAAATGGTTAAAGAACTGTGCATAAGAGTTTGAATGGCAGCCAGACGGTGGTGGCGCACGCCTGTAATCCCAGCACTCGGGAGGTAGAGCCAGGCGGATCTCTGTGAGTTCAAGGCCAGCCTGGTCTACCGAGCTAGTCCAGGACAGGCTCCAAAGCTACAGAGAAACTCTGTCTCGAAAAACAAAAAAACAAAAGAGAGAGCGTGGAGTATTTTAATGGTGTCACTAGTGGTAGGGACTGAGTTGTGACCCTAAACTCATTTGGAAAAGCCCTAAGCCCAGGTGACTGTATTTGGACATTGAACCTTTAAGGAACAAAGTATTGAAATTAAGTGAGGGCATGAGTGAGGTCCCTAATCCACAGTGTTGGGCATGAAGACCAAAAAAGAACCTCAAATCCCCACCCTGCCGCTGTGAGGCACCAAGTGTGGGTTCTGGGTACTGAACTCACTTTTTCTGCAAGAGAATTACACTATCTGAATGAATGAGCCATTTCTCCCATCCCTTAAAAAACCAATTACCTTTATTTACTTGGACATTATCAGTTTGTCTAGACTGGCTGACCGGAGAGCACCAGGGATCCTGGTGACTCGGCATCCCCAAACAAGGGTTGCAGGCCACGTCCAGCACCTGGCTTCTCTATGTGGACTCTGGAACTGAACTCAGGTCCATGTGTTTGCATGGCAAACACTCTACCAACCTAGCCACATCCACAGTCCCCTTCAAGGACCTCAGGGAGAATCTTTTGTTGTCCTCAGACACAGTGCAGTCCTGTGACAGTTCACATGGAGTATCAAACACCAAGAAAGCTCCCATGGGAAAGAGCAAGTACTCTGATACAAGTTAACAGTCAGGAAGATGCTGTTCAGGACTGTTGCCATAAGGGAAAGAGACAGAAGAGTTCTGGATATACATTCAGCTGGGGACTCTAGAGGACAAGCTGAGTGAGGGGCAGTAGACAGCAGAGAGTAGGGGCACTGTGCAACTGACCTCATGGGTTTCCTCCTGAGGGAAGTCAAGGCCTAAGTCCCCGGAAGTTAGATACAGGAACCTGATTGAGTATTGAGTATCGAAGATAGGGTAGTCTCACAATCTCATAGGATTTTTGACAAGCCTGAACAGGGAACACACACCATGCACTGGAAAGATTTTGAAAGCCAATGTCGATCCACACTCGGAAAGCAGTATAGAAAAGCTTAAGTAGAGTTTCCTCAAGGGAAAATATTTGTCAACACAAGCCTCAGCATCTAGAAGTTTGTTGGGCCTTAATCACATACACAGCCCCAGGAGGGACCTGGGGTCTTCCTCCCTCCTGGAGTCTATGCCTTTAGTGTCTAGTTCCCCTGCAGGCCAGAAATGACAGCAAAATCCCACCACACATCACCTTTTTCTCGGGCTGGGAAATCAGTCTGGGGACTGCTAGAGAACCTACATGTTCTGAACTCTCAGATTTACCTGCTACTGAAACACTTGCAGAGGCACAGTGAGATTTCTTGGCGATGGGACACACAGGTAAATAAGGAATCCACTCATGTTTCTTTACCTTCTGCTTACAACTGGAAAAGAACTTTCTGTTCTGTGTTTTGAGTGGATGGATCTCAGCTGTGAGCTGCCCCACCAGATCACAAATACACAGCACTGCAGTGCAAAAAGACCCATAGGTTCAAGAAGTGTCCTGTATATGGTTTGTCTCTTAGGGCTTGCAATTTGCAGACTCTCAAAGCCCAAGTCTGCTAGCAAACATGGACACCCCTGACCATCAGGACACTGTAGGGCAGACAGGTCAGTGTCCAACAGCTGACACCACATGGAGGCTTTTCTCTGGGAAAGTGAACTCTTCCGAGAACACTAACTTTCCCTAAAATCAAGAGTTATTTTTTTTCCCTTTAACCTCACTTCTCTGTGTTTGTTTAGAGTTCCTAAAGGGAAGTATTTTAGTAGTGGTGACATTGACCTGGAGGGGAAGGCATCTTTATTAAATGTCTAAAAATAAAATGGTGTGTTAAGGGACTAGAGATGGTTCGGTGGTTAAGAGCACTGGCTGCTCTTCCAGAGGCTGAGATCCAGGTCCTAACACCCTCATGATGGCTCACAACAGGCTGTAAAGTCAGTCCTAGGGATATGATGCCTTCCTCTGCTCTCCACTAACACAAAGCATGCACATCATACACACACACACACACACACACACACACACACACACA